>JARYZH020001472.1:0-27987 GCA_030021035.2 Notholithocarpus densiflorus
CAGTGCCATTGCCAACAAGGATGCACTGTCTAGGCAGGCAAGTTATTTGTGCAGTGCCCTTATGGTTTTTTTTGTCCCTCAATATCAAAGACCTAACTGCCCTAGAGATCCTGATCATTGTGAATTGTAAAGAGCTTAATTTGATGGAGGGAGAAGGAAGTCAAAATCTCAAGTTGAGCCTTCGGAAATTAATGATTAGAGGCTTACCTAAGTTGGAGGTTTTGCCCCAGTGGCTCAGACGATCTGCAAACACTTTACAGATGCTAGTGATTGGAGATTGTGAAAATTTCACCACTTTGCCAGAGTGGCTGCCATGTCTGAAATCACTTCAGCAACTTGGGATTGACAATTGCTGTAAGTTGTTATCTCTCCCTGAGGGGATGCAAGGTCTAACTACACTAAGACAATTGAATATTACACTGTGTCCTGATTTGATTAGAAAATGCGAAGAAGATCGGTCAAAGATTGCTCATGTACCAGAGGTTTGTCTTGGTGGTGCTCGTTTGGAAGACCAGGTACTATCACGAAAACTAAAATGAACACAATAAGGTTTTACATATTTAATTTTCTTTTGTGCGTACACATTTTTCCTAAATTTATTGTCATCTTATGTTTATCATACAGATTAAGATAAGATATTCCTATGATTGGCACAACAAGTTTTGGATGTATTGCTGGCGAGAAGAAGAACTACGACAACAACTAGAAAAACTACGACGACGACGACTGCAAGAAAAAATAAGAGTTGCTTTATATGTACAAAAAGCAGCACTTAGGTACTGTTTCTTAAGTTCTCATTTTAAAATTCTACCATGTGAATTTTTTCTCATAAGATAGAAATCTATTTTTTAATTAAGTAGCCATATGGCTGAATCTTAAGAGGGGAACCTAAGAAACAGCACCTAAAGTATTGTACTCAAGTTTTGTCTTTTATATATATATATATATATATATATATATATATATATATATATATATTCCATGGATTAAGTTGAGTCTGGTTGGAATTTAAAAAATTAAGAGTAATGCTCAAGACACAACTTCTTATTGGTTTTTATCTAGGCCTATCATTAATATCACTTTTTCATTTACCAATAATCACTCACCACATTAGAAATTTGTAAATTTTTTTATAATATAGTTTGAATTTCTAGCATTATTCAAAATGAAATAAAATAAAATAAAAAGGTAATTACTAATCACACCCCTCTCTTAAGGTTTGGAAGAATGACACTTCATTCCAAACCTAAAAGGAAAAAACACCTCATTCCCTTGAGTTTTGTAAAAATAATAATAAGTTGTTTCAATATTATTATTTTTTCTAAGAAACTGTTGTTCCAATAATGATTTATTTATAGAATATAATTTGGATTTGTCATAGAGACAAAATATATATTGTTTTTAAGATTTCTCTTTTTATAGTAGAATTTGCTATGGAGTTATGTATAACTAGTTTGTAATCCCGTGCATATGCACGAGTACATTTAAAAACAATCACAATTATATATATATATATATATGATTTAGAATCTAATTGGATCCAAACTCTTCGGTTTTTGCGCCCAATAATTAACTTGCCACAAAAATTAAAAAATTAAATGGGAAACATGGCACAAAATTGAACTTCAATTCAAATTCAATTTAGAATTTAATTGAATTTAGACATTTTTTTTTTTTTTGCACCTAATAATTCACTTGACACACAAATTTAAAAATTAGATGAGACATGTGGCACAAAATTAGACTCCAATTTAAAATTTAATTGGATTTTCTCTCAATTTTGATGTGGGGTCATAGGTACCAGAAATATGCATCCTCCTCTTGTACTGGGCCTGAGGCCAATGCCGAGTCCCATAATCGCATATGAAGAGGACAGTGGTAACCGTGCCGAGGACAACTCCGTCCTCAGCTAGCCAAAGCCGAGGTTGAAGAAAGGTGATTTACCGACAGAGACAATCTTCCAAAGCACTCCAGGGAAAAGGATAAGTACAGCCAGTAAGCACATTGAGGCAGGGCGGTAGGGCAATTCCAGGAAAAGCTACTGCCCCCGCATTAAATGCTTCACAACTAACACTTTGGCCGCATTTATGAGGAGAAGACCTCTGAACAGTGCAGTCTTGGCTACCATAATTCACAGAAGACCAGAGAGGATGGCCGATGGAACAAGAACTCAAGTGGTGGCTCAAATAACCAACAAGTGTAGGATCAAGATGGTCCAAGAGGAACTATATAATGTAAGAAATCTTCTATGGAAAAGGGAGGGGATTTTAGCAGAGAAAAACACTGTAGTAGTCTGGGCTAATTCTGTAACCATTTTCATTATCACTCAAGAAATAATAAGTTGAAACTCCTCAGACTGGTGCCGAGGGTTGAGTTATTTCCACAATTCCATTTTGGTTTTACTTATTCAGTTTTTAAATCATCATCGACTGTTGTTACACTCATTAAAATCCAGTTCTTCCAACTACTCTCTATAAATTTATTGTATTGGGCTTGTTGGGCTTGAATTCACTCATCCCTTAGGAATAGTGCTCAAACCCAGTCCTTACAATTGGCGCCGTTTATGGGAAAGAACTTGTGGATTAATAAGTGCAACAGTTAGACATGGTGGGCTCAGGTCCGCACCAAGAAAACCCACGTCAAGCCGGTCCCCAACAGACAGAACCCATAGGATCCCAACGACAGTGTAATTTTCCTAGCTCTGAACATGAACAAAATTAGGAGAATGAAAGGAATCGAGAGGGGAAGTGTGAATACCACCCATACGAGTAGAAGCCATTCCCAGGTGGGTAGTCGCATATCCCAAAGACAGAACCACAATCAAACTATGCAGCGGGAGATAGATGATTTGAAAAGGAAACTACATCACGCACAGCGAAGGCGGTCTCCTTCCAGTTCTGACATATCCTCTAATGATGAAAAGGACGGCGAGTACAGGCAGAGATCAAGAACTCCTCCAAGCGAGACCTTTTCTTATGAAGATAAGCACCATCATAGACGAAAACACAAAGGCCCATCTAGTAGGGGTCTGGGTAACGATGCCATGAGTAAGGCTCTGGATCAGATTTCTAAGTCACCCTTCACATGCAAAATAGAAGGGGCTAGGTTAATTCGGCAGTTCCCTCAGCCTATGTTTACCATTTATAATGGTCGAACAGATCCCGTAGAGCATGTGAGCCAATTTAATCAAAGAATGGCCGTCCACTCCAAAAACGAAGCTTTGATGTGCAAGGTTTTTTCATCCAGCCTAGGACCTGTAGCGATGAGGTGGTTCAACGGCTTGAAGATGAACTCCATAGATTCCTATAAGCAGCTTACCCAAGCTTTTAGCTCTCGCTTCATTACGAACAGCATGATTCCTCGGCCTTTGAATTCGTTGTTGTCATTATCCATGCGTGAGGAAGAAACTCTAAAAGTATACTCGGACAGATATTGGGAAATGTACAATGAGATGAACGACAACTTTGATGACGTCGCCATCATCACTTTTAAAAGTGGTCTCCCAACCGGGCACGGCTTGAGGAAATCCTTGACTGGCAAGCCTGTCACCAGTGTATGTCAACTTATGGACCAGATTGACAAATACAAAAGAGTGGAAGAGGACCAGCTGCAAGGGAAAGGAAAGGAGAAGGTTATCCCTCAGGAGATGAAGGATTTCAGGTCGGATCGATACAACAATAACCGTCTAAGGAGAGATTTCGCAGGGCAATCCGGACCAACCAACACGCAGGCGGTTAATGCCGTATTCAAAGAACCGGTGCACTAGGTTTTGGAAAAAATTAGGAATGAGTCATTCTTCAAGTGGCCGAATAAGATGGCTGGAGACCACATGAGGCGCAATCAGAGTCTGTATTGTCACTATCACCAGGACCACAGACATACTACAGAAGACTGTAGGAACCTTTGGAACCACCTGGATCAGCTGGTCCAAGAAGGGAAACTGAGGCACCTTTTGCATCCTTCCAGCGGTCGTCAAGGCCAGGCAAACCAGGAACCCCGGAAAGACACTTCCCTGAGACCACCCACAGGAACAATAAACATAATCTTTGCTGCTCCAGGGAGGACGGACTCATGCCCTTTTTGGGTAATGTCTGTGGCTCGACTATCTGCTGATGACTTTGGCCTAGAGCCGAAAAGACCTAAAATGTATCCTTACCCAGTCTTGAGTTTCTCCGAGGAGGATAAAATTGGAACCATCCAGCCCTACGACGATGCGTTGGTAATCACTCTTCGGATTGCGGGTTACGATGTGAAAAGGGTAATGGTTGATGGTGGTAGCGGGGCCGAGATCATGTACCCCAATCTCTACAAGGGGCTGAAGTTGAGACCAGAAAATTTAACGCCCTATGGTTCTCCCTTGATGACTTTTGATGGGAAGATGGTCGTGCCAAAGGGCCAGATTAGACTACTTGTGCAAACCGGCCTGGAGATTGTGGAGGTTGACTTCATTGTAGTGGATACTTACTCCCCTTACACTGCCATAGTGGCCATACCTTGGCTTCATACCCTGGGAGTCGTTGCTTCTACCCTGCATCAAAAGGTGAAGTTCCCTTCCGAGGGTGAGGTTCTGGAAATTCGAGGTTGCCAGGTTACGGCAAGAGGATGCCTAGTGGCTGCCATATCACATCGGCCCAGAGCAGAGTCCTCGGCCCGTGTTGAGGAAAGTTCATAGCAATCAGAGGCCTGGGCATTGTCTGCTAATGCACCAGCCGAGGAGGCGAAATGTGAGAATTTGAAAAAGATGATCATTGGCGATGACCCGGAGAGATTCTTCCAGGTGGGATCTCAACTGCCTCCTCAGGAAAAGGATGGATTGTTAGAGTTCCTTAGAAAGAATGTAGATTTGTTCACATGGGACACTTATGATGCCCCAGGAGTTGATCCGAGCTTTATATGTTACCACTTAAATGTAAATCCATCGGCCACTTCTAAAAAACAACCACCTCGACGCCCGTCCAGGAAGCATGTCGACGCTGTCAGGGACGAGGTGAGAAAGCTAAAGCAAGCAGGGGCTATCAATGAGGTGTTCTACCCTGAATGGTTGGCTAACACTGTGGTTGTAAGAAAGAAAAGTGGGAAGTGGCGAGTTTGTGTGGACTTCTCAGACTTAAACAAGGCATGTCCAAATGACCCGTTCCCCATGCCTCGGATAGACCAATTAGTGGATGCCACCGTAGGCCATTCTCGGATGAGCTTCTTAGATGCCTTTAGGGCTATCATCAAATACCACTGGCCTTGGATGATCAAGAAAAAACAGCATTTGTGACTCCTATTGGAAATTACCACTACAAAGTGATGCCCTTCAATTTGAAGAATGCGGGGTCTACTTACCAAAGGATGATGACTAGAATGTTTGAGCCACAACTAGGCACAAGTATTGAAGTCTACGTAGATGATATGGTGGCAAAGAGCAAAGTGGTGTTTGAGCACGTAGGAGACCTCGGAGTCATTTTTGACATCTTGAGGAAGCACAAATTGCGTCTCAATGCCTCTAAATGCTCGTTTGGTGTAAGGTCTGGCAAATTTTTGGGCTATATGGTAACTCATAGGGGAATTGAGGTGAGCTCGGATCAGATCAAAGTAATTCACAATTTGCAACCTCCTCGGAACCCCAAAGAGGTCCAGAGACTGACTGGGATGATCGCAGTCCTGAATCGGTTCATTTCCAGGTCTGCGGATTAGGAATGGCAACGGGCGAGTTCGGGCCGGGTTTTTCCATACTCGAACCTGACCCGCGGGGCAAGACCTATGGCTCGAATCCAGCCCGTTTAGGGTACCGAGTTTTTTCCCGGGGCCTAGACCCGCCCCAACCGGGCCTCGCGGGCCCCGTTTAGGGATTGGGCCCAATTCTTAACCCAACCAAAAAAAAAAAAAAATTTAAGCCCAAATTTATTTTTGCCTACATTCAAGCCTGTATATTCCAATTTAAGCCTAGATAACATGGCCCAAATGCCAAATCAGTCCAAATCATAGGCTACTAATCATAAATCAATAAATCACCTGTTAATTATAAATCTATAAATCAATAAACCATAACTAATATCATAATCATAATTCAATAAATCATAACCAAGATTTTAAATCAATAAATTACCTAGCTAAGATAACCATTTAATCCTTAATCAACAAAATCATAACTAAAATCACTAGCTAAACATAAAAATAAAATAAATCAAACAAGTCCAAGAAATAAGTATTAAAAGTCCAACGAGTCCAAGAAATTAAAAAGCTACAAAATAAATGCCACAAGTTTAGAATAATTACAAACCAACAAATTAATCCAACAAGTCTAAGAAATTAAAAAAGCTACTAAATTAATACAAAATGTTTAATCTTCCACAATTGTGACATAACTCCCATCAATTGTGGCACAACTCCCATCATCTTCATTTGGCTCCCCATCATCAAGAATGGATTGAAATGTATTATCTCCAGATATAGTTAAAGAACCTACAATAACAATGAATTAAAAAATGGAATAAACTTCATCAAATTGTAACTAACAAATATAAAAACACAATTTTGATTTTATAAATAGAAATTAGACAATTGCTAACCGTTGATTTCATTCCATAACCAATTCTGAGCATATATCATTGCTTCTATAGTCTTGGGATGTAGCCTACTACAGTGTGGACTTAAAAGTCTCCCACTAGTGCTAAAGGCAGCTTCTGAAGCAATAGTTGTGACGAGAATAGCTAAAATATCTCTTGCAATCCTTTGTAAAGTAGGATACTTGAGACCATTACTTTTCCACCATGCCAAAATATCAAAGTCTTCACTTCTCTTCAACACTCCCTCATCAATGAAATGATCAAATTCCATTCTACCACTCCCATGTTTCTTTGAACTACTTGAACTATTGTTCACAAACCCATCAAACCTTGACATTGACCCACTCAACCTAAATTTTATTTGTGCCACTCGATTTGAAGTACTTGCAGGCATATGAGAACTTCCTTTATTACCTACAGGAGACTCATCTACATCTCCATACTCATCAAGCAAATCATAATAAAGATTCTTAATTTTTTCAATCTCCAAATCAGAATTATCACCATAAATGTTAGGATAATAAAACTCCAATAACTTCATCTTATATTTTGGATCTAAGATAGCAGCAACAGCCATAACAACACTAACATTAGCCCAATAAGAATTAAATTTAGCAAGCATGCTTTCTGCCATCGTACTTATCATCTCACTTGAAGACAAACTCCATTCATTCAATGCAATTTTCAACTCACACACCAAAGAAAAATACATATTAGTTGTGGGGTACTTACGACCAGAGAAAAACTCAGTCACACTATGAAACAACTCTAACCTCCCACAAATATCTTTGGCTACCTCCCAATCATGATCATATGGCAGACAAGTATAAGATATTTCACGTTTAGCCAAACACGAGAAAACATCTTTATAAATCAATGCAGTAGAAAGCATTAAGTAAGTTGAATTCTAACGAGTTTACAATCTAAGACTAACTCTTTGGTGCATTGAACACGCAATTGACGTGCATTTTCTTCAAATTTTTGCCTCCTTTTGGTTGATCCAGTCCAGTAAATCACACTATCACGAATCCTCTCAATACCATCACCAATAAGAGACAACCCATCTTGAACAATCAAATTCAAAATATGTGCAGCACACCTCATATGCAACATAGACCCACCCAACATAAGAGAACTAGTATCAAGCTTATTCAAGAGAAGTCTTATCATAGCATCATTAGTACTACAATTATCTACAGTTATTGTGGACAACTTCCTATCAATGTTCCACTCTAAAAAACAATCAACAAGGACTTCAGTAAGGACATCTTTCGTGTGTGGAGAAGGAACATAAACAAACCTAGAAAAATAATAGGAATAATTATAACATAACTAAATAAACATTCAATTTAACATAACTCAATAAACATTCTAAATGTAAAGTCTTTAACATTCAATTTATAGATAAAAAAATTACCTTAAAACCCGGCTTTGCAACGTCCAAGTATGATCAATAAAATGAGCGGTAATGACCATAAACCCTATCTTTTTGTTACTTGAAGTCCACGTATCAGTTGTAATTGCCATCCTACTTCCATTCTTGTCCGTGATCTTCAAAGTTTTCTCCCTCTCATTATCATAGATTTTAAGAATGTCACTCTTCAAAGTATTTCTTGTGACAAGTTTAAACATAGGTTGAAGATCAGTCACAAATTCTCTAAACCCAATGTGATCAACCATTGAAAGGGGATATTCATGTAGGATGACCATACGAGCAAGCTTATTCCTCACTCTGGCTTGATCAAATTGGTAAGTATTTAAACTCATAGTTTCATCCACCTTATTTTGTTGTTTAATTAAGACTTGTTGTCGCATATCCCTTATATCTTTAAACTTCATCTGTGGACATCTTGCTAAATGATTACGCAAATGGGTTGTACCTTAGCTAGAATCACCTAAGTAAAGTTTGCCACAATGATGGCATTGGGCTTTAACTTTTCCTTCAACTTTCTTCCTTGTAAAATGAGCCCAAACATCTGAGGTAGTCTTTCTTTTTTTACTTGTATCCAAGTCCTCATTTGTAGGCTCTTGCTCTCCCTCTTCCTCTGTCCCTGGACTCCCTTGACTCCCTTCTTGTTCCTCTACCTCTAAGTCCACCGTCGGTGATGGTGATCCTGAGGGTGAGCTGCCAGGCGACAATGGCGAGGGTGATCGTGAAAATGGCGAAGGAGACTGCATAGTTGGCAAGGGACAACGTCCGGTTCTTAAGGGAGAGCCGCTTGGCGAGGAAGAACCAGATTTTTTTGTGTCTGTGTTTGTGTCTTCCATCTCCGTTTTAGGCTTTGCATTCCCAACAAACACAAAAAACAATATTTCACTGCCATATTTCACATTAAGGTGGATGGAATTGGAAGGGATCTTATCCCGGCCCATTATGCTCTAAACGAATAAAGGAGGTAAATGCATTTGGACATCACAAAATCACAATAAGAAAACAAGAAATGCAAGTATTGAACAATAGATCACATTAAACAACAGTATTCAGCTTCATAGCCCTAGACATACATATATCAACAGTGAAAGTGCAAAGCTTCTAACTTGGTTCTGGACCACAAAAAACAAAAAACAATTTCTTCCATTAGCACAAAATGGTTGAATTTTTAGCTTTTCAATAAACAATACTCTGCATATGGTTCCTCTCGTGGAACCATTATTTAACAAAACATAAAGACAGTACCAAAATAGTCCTCACACACACACACACACACACACACACACACACACACACACACACACAAACTCAAATAGTCCCAAAAATTAAGTAAATGGGCTAATAATCCATATCAAGATTAGTTTACCCTAGCAGTGACTTCTACAGGTCCTTTTTCCATTATCATTATTAGAATCCCAATCTAAGTTGGCGAACTCTTACCCTTTAGGAGTGTACAATATCAAGTTCACTGACAAATTTAGATTTTGGTAATAATATAATCTGGCTTCAAAATCTGAAAAATATCAAGTAAAACCTGAATGTGTGAGGAAGTAAAGTAAAACATGGAATTTTATACCATTTTTCTAGAATAATTACATGATTTTGATACATTCTCAAAGAGTTTCCATCTGCGGTTTGGCCCAGCCTCACTAATTGGGACCAACTGACCAAGGTTCCTCATCATTAAGTATCAAATGTTTCATAATAATGCCAAGACTAGACTGAGAAAGAGAAATTTCCTATTACCAAAAAAAAAAAAGAGAAATTTCGAGAGAGAAATACTAACCGTGGCTGCGTGCTGAGGCACTGAAGCGTGGCTGCGTGCTGAGGCGTGAAGGCTTGATGAGGTCTGAGGCGTGAGGGCGTGATGAGGAATGAGAGGCGGCTGGGCTGGGTAATGGGGTAGTGAGTAGTGACTTAGGGTTTACAAATTACACTAATATATATATAAAGGGGGTGTTTTAGTAATCTCACATAATCGGGTTTTATCTGGGCCGGGTTTCGTGTCGGGTTTCAAATTTTTTTGATAAAACCCGGACCCGACCCGAACCCGCTTCGGATTTTTAAAAAAAAAACCCATACCCGACCCTATTATTTATCGGGCCGGGTAAAATCCGGCCTATTAGGGTCGGGCCGGGCCGGGTATCCGCGGGTGGGATCTAAATTGCCATCCCTACTGCGGATAGGTGCCAACCCTTCTATCTCTTGATGAACAAATGGAAGAGATTTGAGTGGTCCGAGGACTGTGATTTGGCCTTCTAGCAACTTAAGGAATACCTATCCCGGCCACCGATCATGTTCAGCCCTGAGGCTGACGAGGTCTTGTTCGCCTACATTGTAGTAGCCCCTCATGCTGTTAGCTTGGTGTTGATACGAATTGATAATGACATACAACGACTAGTCTATTATATGAGTAAGTCATTACATGAGGACGATGTGCATTATTTACCCTTAGAGAAGGCAATTTTGGCAGTAGTGCATGCCATGCAAAAACTTCCTCATTACTTCCAAGCACACAGGATTGTTGTTTTAACTCAGCTTCCACTTAAGTCAGTACTCTGAAGTGCCGAGTACACGGGAAGAATTGCCAAATGGAACACGGTTTTAGGGGTTTTTGATGTCAAATATATGTCTCGGACCTTTGTCAAGGGCCAAGTCCTAGTTGATTTGATAGCTGAATTTGTCGAACCCCCAATAAAAATAGTAGCAGGAGAGCAAAACATGGATGAAAAATCGGTTGGCACCATCTCCGTGCAAGGACCCTCATGCTGGAAAGTGTATGTGGATGGTGCAGCAAACCAAAGGGGGTCCGAGGTGGGATTAGTTCTAATATCTCCTGAGAAGATTACCATCGAGAAATCATTGAGACTAGGGTTCGCAGCCACAAACAATGAAGCCGAGTATGAGGCTTTATTGCAGGAAATTTTCATGGTACATAAGATGGGGGGAAAGGCATTGGAAGTATTCTCGGACTTGAGATTGGTTGTGGTCTAAGTGAAAGGGGAGCTAGAGGCCAGGGATGTGAGAATGTAGGAGTACTTGAGTCAGGTCAGGTGCTTGCAATCGGATTTTGAATTCTTCGACATGTCACACGTTCTGAGGACTGGAAACACGCACGCAGATTCATTGACCACTCTTGCAACCTCCTCGGCGCATGGTATACCTCGGGTTATCCTTGTCGAGGACTTATGCAAAGCAAATGGAGTCAAGGAAGACATGGTTCAGATCCATCAAATCAAAGCGGGTCTGAGTTGGATGGATCCTATAGTGAGTTTTCTTAAAGATGATACATTACCTGAGGAGAAGTCAGAAGCTGAGAAAATACGAAGAAAAGCTCCTCGATTCTGGCTGTCTGAGGATCACAAGTTGTATAAGCGCTCCTATTCTGGGCTATATTTGCTATGTATACATCCCGAAGCATCAGAATTGCTGCTCGAGGAGTTGCATGAAGGGATTTGTGAGAGTCACACAGGAGGAAGATCTCTGTCTCACAGAGTCATCACCCAAGGATATTGGTGGCCGGGTATGCAGAAAGAAGCCCAAGAGTATGTCAGGAAGTGTGATCAATGCCAAAGGTTTACCCCAAACATCCACCAACCGGGTGGGGTGCTCAATCCTCTCTCTTTACTAAATTATGTTAAATATAAAATATATAGGGTAAAATATAATTTGAATTTATATATTAGCCTCATCACCCTCAATTGATGAGGTTTTTTTTTTTTTTTAGTGTCATAATTTTTTTTTTATTATTATAAATTTTGGATAAGTTTGTTTTGAAGACTTAAATTAGTAAGAGAGTATCTTATTTTATAAGCATTTTAAGTGAAGTTTGAAATATATTTTTACCGAATTCAAATTGTTCTCAATTTTTTTTTTTTTGGGTTAAACGTAAGGTTTAGAAGGTATTTTTAAATTACATAAAAATCCAGTCTAAAAAAATGAATTTTCTTATAAATAGTGTATATATATATATAAATATATATATTCAAATTATTAATAGCTTAAATATTTTATTAACTTACTCTTTAAAACATATACCTGAATACATTTATGAGGTAGGTAGTAAGGTAACAATTTTTTTTTAAAAAATTACCTAAATATTTATAATAAAAAAATACAAAGTTGTACGAAGGAATATAAAGATTGTTTCAAATTGTTACAATTTTAAAAATCTTCACATGTAATCTTAGCATTAGCAATCCTTAGTAAAATATGAAGATTTTATATATTCACATAACTTGAAAGCATCTTTTATTATTATTATTATTATTATCAGGAAATCATTCATATTAATTGAATAGCTTTCTCAAATTTTACACTATCTATAAATATTGGGACTGTGAAGATGGACTTTATCAAAATGGAAAAAGAATAGCTCTTTTTTTCTTTTCTTTTTTCTTTTTTTTTAAGAAGCGGAAAGAGAATAACTTGTAAGTCATAGCATACAAATTTTTTTTATTTTTTTTGGAAAAAAACATAAAAACTAAATCTGTTGACTTAGAAATACAAGTATCCTAGTGTGTCCAACAAATAATTATGAAAAATACTAGAGACACAAACTTTTTTACAAACTATTGATAGGGCGAGTGATTATTGGTAAACAAAAAAGTGATGTTAGTAGTAGGTCCAAATAAGAATCGGTAAGAAGTTGGCCACAATAACAGTTTATAAAAATGAATTAAAATAGTTTATGTCTATAGTATTACTCAATAATTATAGTCAAGTTTCATTACATTCAGTATTTTCGGTATTTCTTGAGTCGGTCTTAAGAAACTCTCAATTTAACACTGTGCAAATTGAATTAGGTTGAGTTAACTCTGGTTTAGCTAATTTTAGACTTAATAAAAATAGTTTTTTATTCAATTATTATTATTTTTAATAGATATAATAGGATTAAAATTTTGTATCCATTTCATGATGATTATTAAAAAATAATTAAAGGGTAATTATATAATTAACGGAGCTATAATAAAAATAATAATAGGTTTTTTGAGGTGGGTTGGGATACACACCTGCAAGATCGCATTTACTTTTCTCCTTGAAATTAAATTAACAAAGAAAAAGTAGTTCAAGAGGCCCAAACTTTGTCACGTTGAGGTCCATTTGATACTACAGGCTAAACCCGTTGCGGTAGCCCGCATTTTCTTAATTGGGCTTGTTTCGATTTTCTTTCCACAGCCCCTGAGCCCTAACAAGACACCGTCTATGGTTTGATCTGCTCCTTTCTTTTTTCTTCTTCTTACTTAGGAAATCCGTCTACGGCCTTTTGATTTTCATAAGAGTGAAGAGTGAAAATAACCAAACCCCTTTAATCCATTAGGCTTAGATATGTAGCCTGCTAGGAAATGTGATGGGCCATTCTAATTATGGTTTTTGAGCAGGCATTGGAATCAACTTTAAGAGATAATTGTGGATTTCAGTTAGTTCAAATGGTAAAATCTTTAATGGTTGAATAAAAGATTTGAGATTCAATCCCCGCCTACACTAAAAATCGATTGGTATCTTGATTTGATAATAAAGAGCACAATTATCAGAAATAGACACCGTAGGTTGAAACTCTATATTTAAAAAAATAAATAAATAATTCAAGAGTTAACACAGAAGGAAGATAATAAAAAATACTGGAAAGGTTTGGTGTCAATATTTAGAGTGATCCATATCCCAAAATGACCAATGACTTATTGACCCATCTCACAGTCAGTGATTGATGCAAGCAGTTCATTTAGCAAATGTTAGTGTTATGCTGCTAGCCTTGGCTTTTATTGTGCTGTAGCTTTATTGTTCCATCAACGTCAGTTGTAACAATTGATTCATTAGATTGTGTCTAATAATATGGACCTATATTTTATAATATTAGCACAATTTATTTATTTATTTTTTTTATATATATAAAGTTTTGAGACTTTACCATTTAAGTTAACTGAAACCCATATTAACACAATATTGTATTAATTATTATTAGTGAAACTTAAGAGAAATAAGAAACTTAAGAGAAATTATTTGCAGAGGATGATACCTGTAAGAGCTAGCTTCAATCCTGTCTCTATGTTGGGGATACTTGGAACCAATACACCTGGAGTGTCTAGGACATATATGCTAGGCTGATGTGCAATCTGCAGTTAAAAAATTCAATGTCAACAACTAAACATACAAAAATGTTTAAACAAAAGTATTCAGCAAAAGATATACAATAGAAGGAGAAAGGTAGCAGTAGATAGAAGAAAACATTAAGATTTAAGCCAAATGCTTGATGATTTGGCCTGATGTTCAAAACATTTCTTTAAATAAGGCGTATGCAACTGATTTAGTTATTACAAACTTTTGATAATTAAACCAGAGACCTAAAAATTGGAGTTGATTATTTCAATGAGACAGTGAGAATGGTGAAAACTATTGCTTGTAATTGGATGAACACTTGTAGTATTCTCTTATTCTCTCTCTCTCTCTCTCTCTCTATATATATATTTGGTCTCTTTCCTGTACTTTAATTATGGGCAATTTGTTAGTGCATTATTAACAATGAGTCAATGTGCTTAACTGAGTTCTAATTAATTTTTTTTTGCTGGAAAGTCATTTTCCTATTTTGGCTACCTACCCTTTTGAACATACCCTCTAACAAACTCTATTGTTCTCTATTCTATTGAAATATTCTTATTTTTATTCGTTCTTAGTTATTACAAACTTTTGATAATTAAACCAGAGACCTAAGCCTAATAGTTTATTCCACTATACATATAAACCTACCAAAACTTACCAGCTTAAAAGAAAATCAGAAGTAAAACAATAAATGAATAAAATAGTAGAAAGCTAGCAAATCAGAGGATGGGTTTTTTTTTGTGTGTGTGTGTTTGTGGGGGGGGACAACCAATCGAACGGGGCAAAAATATGATCCAAGTCATAGACTCATAGTATAAACCCTGCACTTTACCTGTGGTCAAATAATATAACATGAGTCAGAAATAACTTCCTTGCAAACGGACTGTTGCTCATAAAAGCAAGAACATCATCTAAATATAAAGCGATAATGGTCAATCAAACAATTCACAACCAAACCTACATCTTCCTACCAACATTATCAATATCAGGGTCCAATCCCAAACATCTAGTCTTAATTATTGAATGTTAACAAGTATGAAAAACACATGAAGCTAAAATTTCAGTCTCTTATTACTTTCAAAGGTATATAAAGCATAAAACACAGAATCAGTTGACCTTGTATCCAGCAATATCTTGAGTAACTCCGGGCAATGGGCCGACTGTAGCTCGCTTCATCTTCTCCTGCACTATGAAAGAAAACCAAAGCTGTTATTGTTAAAATAATTTAATAACCTTCACCACAGTCCCATTTCAAGACAATGACATCCAACCATAATCTAGCAAAAACATAGTAACAACTTACCAGGAAATCGAGAAGACGCAATTTGATGGATCGAATTAATTAAAGCCGACTTGCCAACATTAGGAACACCAACCACCAAAACAAGTAGAGTAGGTTCCCTTGAAATCACTTCCCTCAGCTTGAACTCCACAAGCTCAAGAAGCTTTCAGTACATGAACCATGATAAGACAAGAGAGAGGACAAGTTACTATCACTATCTAAGAAGCATAAAAAATGAGTCAAGGACACTGACATTGACACATACAACACCATAATTCTTAAAAATTTAGGACACAATTGATACAACAAATAAATAATTAATTAATATAGATACATATCTTCATCTAATAGGCATATTTTTTTATGTTTATTTTAAGTTTTAAAAAAATATAATAACTATCATTTTTTTTTTTTTATAAAAAATTATATATATATGAATATATATCTAAAATCCAATTAATATTTTTACAAAAATTCAATTTAGTCTCTTGACATTTACTTCAATTGTCAAATTAGTCCTTAACATTTAAAAATTGTCAATTTAGTACCTCAATTTGTCAAAATGAGTCCATCCAGTCCTTCTTAAGCCGTTTAAACATTTTTTAAAAAAAAACTAATACTCATCAAACAATAAGATATATTAAATGACACAGAAATATTTTGAATAAATTGCATCATTTGCTAACAGAGATATTGATAAAAATCATAAAATGACCATATTTTTACAAATTGAGGGAGACTAAATTTGCCTATTGAATTTTAACCCAAAACACACAAAACGAAGAGGACACGCACGCGGAGTATCCCGGCGTGTCGGACACGTTTGGAAGGTGTCCGTGCTCGTTACCTAGTCAGTATTCAGTAATAAGTAACAGTGAACTAACCTTGTTAACAGAGGTCTTGCTATGGGCATTAATGGCGACGCAATCTTGGTTGGTGGAGCAGGAATCGAAGTAACGAATCCATTTGGGGATGATGTTAGGGTTGGCCAAGTCTTTCTTGTTGAGAGCAACGACGCGTCGTTTGGAGGAGAGTTGGGGTTGGAGGTGGTGGCTGGCGGAGGAGAAAGGAATGCGAGCGTCGCGGACTTCGACGACGAGGTCGGCGAGTTTGAGGCGGTCTCTGATGGCGCGCGTGGCGGCGGCCATGTGGCCGGGGAACCAGTTGACGGGGCCACCGCCGACGGCGAAAGCCATCTCCCCCAATCCCTTCAATTTCTTGTTAGTTACTACTCTCTTTGCCTCTCCCAATCCCATCTTCTCTTCTATAACAGTTGAGGGCTTGTTGATCACAATTGCTCTCAGCTCACGATTACTGGAAAGAACATGATGGTGGTAGACTGGGAGGTTTTAGCCGTATAGGGTTTAAGCCAGGTAACTTCTTGTATTGTTTTTGAACAATGTCTTTTTTCTTTTCTTTTTTTAAAGTGAATTTTTTGCTTGGTTGATAAAAGAGAGTAGGGAACAAGACGCATATAGTTTTGAAAAAAAACAGAATAAAATATTTGGAAATGAGCTCTCCATCCAATCTAGTTGGAATTAAGAAAATAAAGAGTAATTACCTTTTTTTTTACTAATTTATGTTAAATATAAAATATATAAGGTAAAATATAATTTGAATATATATATTAGCCTCATCACTTGCCATCGATAAGATTTTTTGTTTTTTTTTTTTTTAGCGTCATAATTTTTTATTATTATAAATTTTGGATAAATTTATTTTGAAGACATAGATTAATAAAAGAGTATCTTATTTTATAAGCATTTTAGGTGAGGTTTGAAATATATTTTTACTGAATTGTTCTCAAATTTTTTTTTTTTTTGTTAAACGTAAGGTTTAGAAGGCATTTTTGAATTATATAAAAGTCCAGTCTAAAAAAATAGAATCCTCTTATTTGAATAGCTTTCTCAAATTTTACACTTTCTATAAATATTGGGACGGTGAAGATGGACTTTATCAAAATGGAAAAAGAATAACTAAAAAAAAAAAGAAAAAGAAGCGGAAAGAGAATAACTTGTAAGTCATAGCATACAATATATATATATATATATATATATATATTGGAAAAAAACATACAAACTAAATCTGTTGACTTAGAAATACAAGTATTCTAGTGTGTCCAACAAATAATTATGAAAAATGTTAGAGACGCAAACTTTTTTACAAACTTTTGATATGGCGAATGGTTATTGGTAAACAAAAAAGTGATGTTAGTGGTAGGTCCAAATGAGAATCAGTAATAAGTTGGCCACAACAACAGTCTATAAAAATGAATTAAAATAATTTATATTTATAGTATTACTCAATAATTATAATCAAGTTTCATTACATTCGGTATTTCTTGAGTCGTTCTTAAGAAACTCTCAATATAACACTGTACAAATTGAATTGGGTTGGGTTAACTCTGGTTTAGCTAATTTTAGACTTAATAAAAATAGTTTTTTTATTCAATTATTATTATTTTTAATAGATATAATAGGATTAAAATTTTGTGTCCATTTCATTATGATTATTAAAAAATAATTAAAGGGTAATTATATAATTAAGGGAGCTATAATAAAAATAAGAAGAGGTTTTTTTGAGGTGGGTTGGGATACACACCTGCAACACCGCATTTACTTTTCTCCTAGAAATTAATTAACAAAGAAAAAGTAGTTCAAGAGGCCCAAACTTTGTCTCCTTGAGGTCCATTTGATACTACAGGCTAAACCCGTTGTGGTAGCCCGCATTTTCTTAATTGGGCTGATTTCAATTTTCTTTCACAGCCCCTGAGCCCTAATAAGACACCGCCTATGGTTTTTTTTTTTTTTTTTTTTTTTTTTTTGAGATAAATCCGCCTATGGTTTGATCTGCTCCTTTCTTTTTTCTTCTTCTTACTTAGGAATAAATCCCTGTACGGCCTTTTGATTTTCATCAGAGTGAAGAGTGGAAATAACCTAACCCCTTTAATCCATTAGGCTTATATATGTAGCCTGCTAGGAAATGTGATGGCCCATTCTAATTATGGTTTTTGAGCCAACATTGGAATCAACTTCAAGAGATAATTGTGAGTTTCAGTTAGTTCAAATGGTAAAATTTTTAATAGTTGAATAAAAGATCTGAGGTTCAATCTCTGCCTACACTAAAAACCGATTGGTACCTTGATTTAATAATAAAGATCACAATCATTAGAAGCGGATACCGTAAGTTGAAACTCTATAATTAAAAAAAAAAAAAAAAAAAATTCAAGAGTTAACACAGAAGGAAGATAATAAAAAATACTGGAAAGGTTTGGTGTCAATATTTAGAGTGATCCATGTCCCAAAATGACCAATGACCCATCTCACAGTCACAGTGATTGATGCAAGCAGTTCATTTAGCAAATGTTAGTGTTATGCTGCTAGCTTTATTGTTCCATCAACGTCAATTGTAACAATTGATTCATTAGATTGTGTCCAATAATATGGACCTATATTTTATAATATTAACACAAATTTATATATATATATATATAAAGTTTTGAGACTTTACCAGTTAAGTTAATTAAAACTCATATTAACACAATATTGTATTAATTGCTAGGCTTTTGAGCTGGGTAGTACATTTTATTATAACAAGTTATCTTTGGCAATCTAAAACTTGTTTAAGCAGTATTTTCACAATTTTCCTAAGTATCTAGACACATACACCATGCAATGTCATGTAGAGATGGACTTAATAAATTGGGTCATGACTCTTGAGGATTGGATTAGGAGATGATACCTATTTAGCATGTGTACGCCTAACCTAGTGCATAGATTGGAAGCATTCTCCATGCTCAAAGGGAAGCCAAATGATACACAATATAAATTACCAATTATCATAAAAACGTACTATATTAATTTAATCATTTAACTATTATTACTCTAACGAGACATGCACAATCGCTATACATATGATTGTATGAGATTCTAACACAAATTCTTAACACAAGTTCATTTTTTCGGAGGCCATTGACCAAGACAGGTGTATAAAGCTTTAAAAAATTATATGTTTATGCATTAGGTTAGCTGTATAGACTATAGAGATTGAAGAAATATCAATCAACTGTCTTTGGGCCGACAATGTATATTCTCTTCAAATATCTTATGGAACTCATTTTCTTTCTTTTCCTTGCAGTCTTGCACTTTTATTGGCATAGTTACATTCTCTGTGATTTTCTTTTAGTTCTTTTTTCTTTACAATCCACACAGCATTGCAGCGCATATCTTGCTTGGATTATTAATAATATATGCTACTCTAACCATGACCAAGATTTCCTTTCCCATGTGCTCTTATGCTTTCTTTGTCACTCTTGTTTAGTATTTTTTTTTTTTTGAACTTATATATATACAACATCTTATTGTCATTATTCTTGGTGAAAAAGAAGATCATGTTAGTTTTCATTTTCCATTTGTGCAGTGCTATTGCCAACAAGGATGCACTGTCTAGGCAGGCAAGTTACATGCATGCATCTTGATGGTTATTTTTTTATCAGAAAAATTATTCAACTATGGTTCAGTCCTTATGATTCTAATTGTCATGGAATTTTACCAGATCAATGAAAACATCAAATGAACGAGACTTGGTATATTACATTACAAATTATTCCTTGTCTTTTTAAGTTATTCTTTCTAATAATTGAATGCTAAATATGTTTCTTAATTAGTACTAATTATTCAAACATATAATGTATTTTTACACTGTACAGTGTTCCATTAATTTACAATCACCCATTTTTAAAAAATTTAAACCATAGGGTTTCATTTAGCTCAATTAGTAAAGTTTGTAGTACCAAGTAAAGAATTTGGGTTCGAATCTCACCTACACAAAAAAATAAACCAGTTTGTGTCTTAAATTAATGATAAATAATTATTATTATACAGAGTGGACACCATAAATTCAATCATATTCTATCTTAAAATAAAAGAAAGAGATAACTTGAAGAATTTTAGAATTTGTTTACTTAATTGGTTCCCAACTATTTCAAAATCCCAAGTTTGTTACTATAGTCTTAAAAAAGTTAAGGAAGAAATATCATAACTTGATTGATATAATTTAGATTCATTGGAATTTAGTGAGTCATTCCCCCCCCCCCCCTCTTCTTTTTTAATCTCTAAACATCACTCTTTACTTCTTTTTTAATCTTTTGGGTTAGATTTAGGTGCCAAATAAGTAGTTCCATTTTTCCCCTAAGAAACAGTTGTTCCAAACTTCTAATATTGATTTGTTTATAGAAGATAATTTGGGTTTGTCATAGAGACAAGATATATATTGTTTTTAATATTTTCCTTTTTTATGGTAGAATTTGCTCTTGAGTGATGTAAAATGAGTTTCATAATTAGGTATGTAAATTTTATCGGCTTAAATTTGCAATTGTTTGTTATTAGTTGAATAGGTGAAGTGAAAGCCATACCATAGAAGAATTATTAATTAAAGTTAAAATTTTAAGATTTTTTCAAAGTAATTGTTTAATCATTTTCTTAAAGATTAAGAGATGATAATGGATGAATTTTATTCCGTGAAAGATATCTTCAAGCATAACTTTGATGGAAGATACTAAATTCTTTATTTAATATATTTTGTTCATCTTTATAACAAATTAAATAATCTTAATATATTCATTTGAGTTTAGAAATATTATAATTTGTTAAATATGAAAATTTTATATGCAATAAATAAATAAGTATATCTACATATATATATATATATATATATATATAAATTATGACTAACAATACATAATTCAACGAAGTGCAAATTCTTAACTACACCGACTGTGTAAAATATTTTGTATGTAATAAAAACTCTTCAAATTCTTAGTATATTTTTTTATTGGAGGTAAATTTTGAAAATCTGGTTGTTGAATTGCTTGAATTTTATATTCTTAACACATGTGTCAAATTTCATTCAAATTTAATATTATTTTTTATGCATAATTTTATATCACAAAAATTTTTAATTTAAACATATAATTGATGATATAGTTATTTATTTTTAATATTCTTAAAATTTTACAAGAAGATCTTTTTAAAATTTTGCCGACGTTGTAGTCTTTTCCTGAATAGTTGATGCACAACGATCAACAACGCTCACCCACAAAAATCATTAGTAATTATTTTCCATTATTAATAAATGTTGTGGTTGAAAAGTGGATATTAAGGCGATAAGCATTGCTATTTCAACTTCTATTTTTCACCGACAGCCAACATACATACAAGATACAACGTTCTTTTTCCAAGTCACCGGACGGCCCTGACTTGAGTCTTGAGAACCTCCACACACACACACTCTCCCGTAACCATAAAAATCTCTCGTTTTTTTTTTTCCATTTTTCATTTTAACGTTCTCCTCTCCTCTCAGCGCCACAACCACCACCGTCAACTTCCTTTCCAATATTCCAGATTCCACCACCTCGAGAAAATGGCTGAAATTGGCTACAGCATCGTAGCCAGGGAAGGTCTTGGAGCAGCTTGAATCCCGTGCTCTCCAAGAGATTAGCTCGGCATGGGGAGTCCGAAGTGATCTGAAAAAGCTTAAGCTCACTCTGTCAGCCATTAAAGCCGTAATCAAGGATGCTCAGCAGAAGCAAGCAAGTGACGAGAGACTGAAGATTTGGCTAGGGGAGCTCAAAGATGTCCTTATTGATGCCGAGAATGTGCTAGATGAATTTCAGTACCAAGTTCTGCAAAAGAAAGTGATGAAGACATACGGGAGCACTAGCGAAAAGGTGAGTAATTTCTTTTCAAGTTCTAATCCACTTGCAGTCCGTTTTGCTATGGCACATAAAATCAAGGGTATTAGGGAGAGTTTAGATGCTATTGATGCTGTTAAGAACACTTTCAATCTTGCTCAAGGACTTGAAGATAAGAAGATAAGTATGCACGAGAGGAGGGAGACCCACTCCTTTATTCCTTCTGAGAATATTGTCGGTAGAGATGATGACAAAGAAAAGATCATACGTCTTTTGATGCAGCAAAATGCTGGCAGAAATGTCGGTGTAATTCCTATAGTTGGGATGGGAGGTTTGGGGAAAACCACGCTTGCCAAGTTAGCATACAACGATGACCGGGTTGTTAGCTATTTTCAATTGAGGATGTGGGTATGTGTGTCTGAGAATTTTGATCTTAAAAGATTAATAACAGAAATTCTTAAATATGAAATTGGTACAATCGATGGGAGTTTGAGTCTTAATCAATGGCAAGAAAAATTAAGGGAACTTTAAAAGATAAGAAATATCTTCTTGTTTTGGATGACGTTTGGAATGAAGATCGTAGTAAATGGACTGAATTGAAAAACTTGTTGACCGGCGGTTGTAGTGGCAGTAAAATCATAGTGACAACGCGAAATGGCTTGGTTGCCACTATTATGAGCACGGGTGATATACACAATTTAAATGTTCTATCCACAAAGGATTGTTTGTCTTTGTTTGTGGAATTGGCATTCAAGGAACAAGAAGAAAAGAATAAGCCAAACCTCTTAAAAATTGGAGAGGAAATTGTCAGAAAATGTAAAGGAGTTCCATTGACTGTGAGTACTTTAGCCAACATGCTTTATTCAAAAGTTGAAGAAGGCGAGTGGAATCGAGTGAAAAATAATGATATGTGGAGTTTAAAACAAGGGGTTGATGACATCTTACCTATATTGCAACTCAGTTATAATCAATTACCATTTCACTTAAAACGGTGCTTTGTCTATTTCTATTGCTCTCTTTTTCCAAAGAATTATGAATTTAAAAGTGGTGAATTGATTCAAATTTGGATGGCACATGGAATTCTTCAATCATCAACCGATGAAAATCAACAGTTGGAAGATGTTGGTGACTTGTATATCAAGGAGTTGTTGTCAAGATCTTTCTTTCAAGATGCTCAAGAAGAATTTTTTTGTTATACCTTTAAAATGCATGATCTTTACCATGATCTTGCCCTCTCAATTGCCAAAGGTGAGTGTTCAATAGTGACCAAGGAGTCCACTTTTTTAGCAGAAGTTTCTTGTTTGTTTTTTTTAAATAATGCCAATGGCCGAGAAGTTACAATACAATCAGAGAAGTTGAGCAAAGTTCAGACAATTATTTTCCAAACTGAACAATCCGTGTCCTTAGTTGAAGCATGCATCTCAAGATTTAAGTACTTACGGATGCTTAATTTAAAAGGTTTGTCTTTTGAGGTGTTGTCAAGTTCTATTGGTTCTTTGAAACATTTGAGATTTTTTGACCTATCAGGTAATGACATAATCAAGCAAACTACTAATTCCATTTGCAAGCTACACAATTTACAAACTTTAATACTTGATTGCAAAAATCTTGAAGGGTTGCCTAAAGGTATAAGGAACATGATTAGCCTTAGGTTTTTGGTGGTTACAAGTAATCAAGAATGCTTGTTGGAGAAGGCAATAGGCTGCTTGAATTCTCTACGAGTTTTGTTTATTGCTAGATGTGAGAATCTCAAATGTCTGTTTGAAGGGGACAAGCACCTCAACCTCATCAATCTTCGAACATTGACTATTGCACACTGTCCAAGTTTGACCTCTTTGTCCCTCAATATCAAAGAC
Source organism: Notholithocarpus densiflorus (assembly GCA_030021035.2). Taxonomy (NCBI): domain Eukaryota; kingdom Viridiplantae; phylum Streptophyta; class Magnoliopsida; order Fagales; family Fagaceae; genus Notholithocarpus; species Notholithocarpus densiflorus. Next base: position 23,912 of record JARYZH020001472.1, read on the forward strand.
CTAACTGCCCTAGAGATCCTGATCATGGTGAATTGTAAAGAGCTTAATTTGATGGAGGGAGAAGGCAGTCAAAATCTCAAGTTGAGCCTTCGGAAATTACTGATTAGAGGCTTACCTAAGTTGGAGGTTTTGCCCCAGTGGCTCAAACGATCTGCAAACACTTTACAGATGCTAGAGATTGGAGATTGTGAAAATTTCACCACTTTGCCGGAGTGGCTGCCAAGTCTGAAATCACTTCAGCAACTTAGGATTGACAATTGCTGTCAGTTGTTATCTCTCCCTGAGGGGATGCAAGGTCTCACTACACTAAGACGATTGAAAATTACAGTGTGTCCTGATTTGATTAGAAAATGCAAAGAAGATTGGTTAAAGATTGCTCATGTACCAAAGGTTCGTCTTGGTGATGCTCGTTTGGAAGACCAGGTACTGGCACGAAAGCTAAAATGAGCACAATAAGGTTTTACATATTTAATTTTCTTTTGTGCGCACACATTTTTCCTAAATTTATTCTCATCTTATGTTTATCATACAGCTTAAGATAAGATATTCCTATGGTTGGCACAACAAATTTTGGAGGACTAGCTGGCGAGAACGACAAGAAATACAAAGTATAGCTACACTTGAATCACAAGAAGCATTGCAATTTCATGAATCAAGCAGGGCCTTTATGGGTGGCAGGGAACCTCCTAATCTTTTGGGAGGTTAAAACACCAGAACTGCTCATGGGGTTGGAGGCAGATTTTGAAGATTGGAGGGACTGTAAGAGCTTTTTTCAAATGGAGGGTTGGTGATGGTAGCAAAATACACATATAGTATGACAATTGGCACCCTCAAGGAGTTCTTAGTTTTAAATTTGATGTTCGGGCAATTTTTGCAGCAAGTAGTTATCCATCTGCTAAGTTGTCTAGCGTTCTTGCAAAGGGGCAATGGCAATGGAGATCTCCTAGATCCCTGGACCAAAAACATCTGCATCAAGATTGTCAGTTAGTACAGCTTTATGGGGAAGAAACTCTGGTTTGGACTCCTGCTACCAATGGCTTGCAAAACTGCCTGGGAGGGAGGCTATTAGATATAGGAGTGCTGAGGTTGATTGGGACAAGCTGGTTTGGGATGCAGCTATTATTCCTTGGAGTTAAAGCTGAATATAACCCATTGGATTAATTCAGAGCTTTTGAGCAGTTTGTATTGCTGGTTTGGTGCTTTGGTGGCTGCTTAGATGATATGGGTTGTTTCTAGTTGATTAAGCTGATTTACATTGTCTTTGTGCTGTTTGCTTTGTGTTGAGTTCTTTTTGTTAGTGACTAGTGTGTCTGGCTGTTTCGTTGTGCAGCTGCTCTGCTGCATGTTTTTGGGTCTGTCCTGATCATTGGTAGACCTGGGTACGCGGCCTTTTTTTTTTTGGGTGGTGACTTTGTTGTTTTGATCTGTATTGCTATATATACACACACATATATATATATATATACACACACATATATATATATATATATAGTTTTTGTTGACTTTATTCCCTGTAATTTGATTGTAACTCATGTTCAATTATTTGTATTTTTGGGCTCTATGTGTAATCGGGTTGGGCTTTAGTGTTCAAGACAATGCTGCTGAAGAAGCAATTCACACAATAACAGTTGAGGGCTTATCAGCTTGGGGGAATATCTATCACATTGTTCAGCTTACGATTACTGGAAAATGATAGTGGAAGACTGGGAGGTTTAGGGTTTAAACCTTAAACTTTTAAGCGAGTTAACTATCTAATGGTTTTTGAAGAATGTCTATTTTTTAAGTAAATTTATTGCTTGGTTGATAAAGGCCTAAAGCGAGTAGGGAACAGGATGCATATGGTTTTGAATATATTTATGTATTACATGGATTAAGTTGAGTCTGGTTGGAATTAAAAAAATGAAATAAAATAAAATAAATGGGTAATTACTAATTACACTCATATTTCTTGAGATTTTGAAAAATGAAACTTCATCCTAAACTTGAAAGGAAAAAACACTTAGTTTCCTTTGAATTTTGAAAAAATAGCACTTTTCCCATTTTATTTATATTAATAACTGAATATTCTAAATTTCTATAAACTTCTTTATACCAAAGTTTAACTATAATTAGTAAAAATATAACTGATAAAGTTAGAATTTAAAAGCAAATTTTCTTTCACAGGAACCACAACCTCCTATGTATTGGTCTGTTCATTTCTTTCTTCGACCATTTCTCCCCTTTTTTTTTTCCTTACTAAGAGAAAATCTATTAGGTTGTGTTTGAATGACAACATTTAGATTTTCATTAGTGTCCCTTTTGCCCATTAGGCATTTACGCTTAGATATCTAGCCTCTGGGAAAAGTGATGGGCAGTTCTAGTTTTTTTTTTTTTTTTTTTTGAGAAGAATTCTAGTTATTGTTTGTGAGCAAACATTTGAATCAATTTCAATTAGCAAAGAGTAATGTTATAACCACAAATTATTTTACAATATTTCTACAAAATGTTGATATGACCAACCTCTTATTGGTTTTCATCTAAACCTACTATTTATATCACTTTTTCATTTACCAATAATCACTTACTACATTAGTAGTTTGTAAATTTTTTTTGTAAAATAGTTTATATCTCTAGCATTATTCATTAGCAAAAGTAATGCTATAACCACAAATTATTTTACAACATTTTTACAAAATGTTAATGTGGCCAACCTTTTATTGGTTTTCATCTAGGCCTACCATTTATATCATTTTTTCATTTACCAATAACCATTTACCACATTAGCAGTTTGTAAATTTTTTGTAAAATAGTTTGTATCTCTAGCATTACATTTTTACAAAATGTTGATGTGGCCAACCTCTTATTGGTTTTCATCTAAGTCCACCATTTATATTACTTTTTCATTTATCAATAATCACTTACCACATTAGCAGTTTGTAAAATTTTTTATAAAATAGTTTGTATCTCTAACATCATTCATTAGCAAGAGTAATGTTATAGCCACAAATTATTTTACAATGTTGATGTGATCAACCTCTTATTGGTTTTCATCTAAGCCAACCATTTATATCACTTTTTCATTTACCAATAATTACTTACAACCTTAGCAGTTTGTAAATTTTTTTTATAAAATAGTTTTATCTCTAGCATTATTCATTAGCAAGAGTAATTCTATATCTACAAATTATTTTACAACATTCCAACCTCTTATTAGTTTTTATCTAGGCCAACCATTTATATCACTTTTTCATTTACCAATAATCACTTACCACATTAGCAGTTTGTAAGAAATTTTGTAAAATAGTTTATATCTTTAGCATTATTCATTAGCAAGAGTAATGCTTTTAGCCTTTTATTGTGCCGTAGCTTTATTGTTCCATTAAAGTCAATTGTAACAATTGATTCATTAGATTGTGTCTAATAATATGGACCTTATATATATTCTATAATATTAACACAATATTGTATTAATTACTGGTCTTTTGAGCTGGGAAGGAAATCTTATTATAACAAGTAGAAGTAGTTAAATTATCTTTGGCAATCTGAAACTTGTTTAAGCAGTATTAATTTTCACAATTTTCCCAATTATCTAGACACTTACACCATGCAATGTCATGTAGAACTGGACTTGTTAAATTGGGTCATGACTCTTCAGGATTGGATTAGGAGATGATACCTACTTTGCATGTGTAAACCAAACCTAGGGCATAGATTGGAAGCATTCTCCATTCTCAAAGTAATTGGAGGGAAGCAAACAACAGAAAATGAAATATAGTATAAATTACCAATTATCACAAAAACTTACTATGTTAATTTAATCATTTAACAATTATTATTCTAGATGATTGTATGAGATTCTAACACAAGTTCTATTTTTCGGAGGCCATTGACCAGGACAGGTGTATAAAGCTTTAAAAATTATATGTTTATGCACTAGGTTAGCTGCATAGACTATAGAGATTGAAGAAATACCAATCAACTGTCTTTGGGCCGACAATATATATTCTCTTCAAATATCTTATCGAACTCATTTTCTTTCTTTTCCTTGCAGTCTTGCACTTTTATTGGCATAGTTACATTCTCTGTGATTTTCTTTT
>JARYZH020001473.1:0-27960 GCA_030021035.2 Notholithocarpus densiflorus
TTATTATTATTATTATTATTATTATTATTATTATTATTATTATTATTATTATTATTATTATTATTTTTCACATAGAGAGGTTTTTAGGGTTAAAAGTAGTGAAAAGCTCATGGTTAACTCGGTCGGACTATATGGCCTAGTCTAGGTTTGAGAACCTCTGGAGTTGAGGGACTGTACTTGTTCAACGAAGAGGAATTAATCTAGTAGTTTTTAATAACTAACAACTATGTGAGTTTGCTCTTTGATTTTCATGGTTTCTCACTTTTCATAATGAAGATGGCATTGACATATTTAAACTACGATAATTATAGGGTAGTTATACAAAATTGTTCAACAAGTAAGTTCATTGAATAGTTTTGCATAACTACCTTATAATTGTTGTCTAAAATTATACATAAAAAATAATTTCATTGATCGAATAGTAAATAACATCTAATTAACACATGTTTTAATAGTTAGATTTTTAAAATATGTAGTCATGTTAATTTGTTTAGTAAAAGTTGTAGCTTTAGGTTACAACAAAGTTTGTACTCAAGTTTTGTCCTTAAACTTGGCCCCTTTAATAATATATTAGGCCCTTACAAACAAAAAGAAAAAAAAATCCAAGAAAAAATTTATTGAACTAAAATTTTGAAAGATATGTAGTTTGCATCATTAATAATAAGACCGTCATACAAAAATTTCAAAATAAGAAAACTCGTAGAAGAAAATTGAAAGACTTTATGTATTTGCATGTGTTTTTTTTTTTCTTCTTTATGTTGTCAATATATGAAATTATCTTTTTATTAGATTTTGAATAATTTAAGTTTCTTAATGCCATCTTGAAAAAAAATTTCTAGAGTCGCAACTGCACTAATCCATATCTTAACTAATATCTATAAACATCGTAATTCCCTACAAACATGAAATAACTAATTGAAGCAATCAAATCTCGGAGATAGTCCCACTCACACCAGTAGTATACATGAAGTTATATATATATATATATATATCAATTCCGCCTCTCTCTTTTGAGAAGATTTTGTCTCATTCCAGGATTTTCTCTGTTGTTCTCTTTGGATTTCTCTATGATCAAGATATCTCGAAGAACTAGAAACTTCAATGTTAGTTGCTTAATCGACTTATAGCAAGTATAAATAGGGGAAGATGTTTATTTCCAAACTAGTTTAGAGAGAAACTTTTCAAACTTTTCATATATCTTTTTATTGGGATGTGACTTTTGAAAATTTAACATTTTGGATTGCAATTTCTTTAAGTTTTAAAAATGTATGTCAAATTTCATGTAAATCGGATATTATTTACTATTTGATTAATAAACTTATTTTTTATGCATAATTTTAGATCACAAAAACTTGAAATTTAAAAATTTGATTAATGACGTAGAAATTGATTTTCGATCTTCTTGAAATTTCGTAAGTATATAGGATATAATAATAACATGCAATCTAATGGTTAAATTATCTAAATTCACACTCAATTAAAAAAAAAAAAAAAAGGCAAAAACACCATTTTGGTTCCTACAATTTAGGGTCATAGTCATTTTTTTTTTTTTTTTTTTTTTTTGAATTTGGGTCATAGTCAATTTGGTTCTTACATTTTAGTAGCAGTCAATTTAGTCCCAATTATTTTCAACTTAGACATTTAGACATTTTTTGCTAGTGAATTAACGGTAAGAACCAAATTGATCACATGATAAAAATAACAAGAACCAAATTGATTGCTACTAAAATGTAAAGACCAAAATAGTGTTGTCGCTTAAAAAAATATAAGAGCAGTTTAAAGGGTTTATTTTCAAACTAGTTTGTATTTTCCATAAATAGGAACAAAAGCATAAATAATCACCAAGTTATAGAGTGGCCAGGTGTTCTTACAAAAGTGAGAGTGTGGACTGTCGTCTAATAAATAGTCTAGTGTTGAAAAAGTGCAAAAGGGCGAAGTTGCCGTCTCTATTTATGTGTGGCGTGTGTATCCTTATCAAAGTTTGTTTGTTTGTGTGTTTTTTATTTTTATTTTTTTAATGAAATAAAGATTTGCATTATTCTTCACGTAGTTGTGTTGTTCTCTCTGTTCAACAGATTCGTTGTCAACCCCTATCTTTTTCCCTCGTTAGTGATTTAACTGAAATTCCAGAGTGGTTCAACTATCGGAGCCCTGCAGGATCATCTGTAAAAATACCAGTATCTTCTGACAATAATAGTTGGAGTGGAATTGCTTTCCTTGCAATTTCTGTGCCACCTGATATTTCTTATGGAAAAGAATTCTTATTAAATATTAAGATTATTTGTCATTCGGACATGGTTGGAGGTCTTGAAAATTGCAGCCGTAACTTTCCTATAAACTCAGAAGTCTGCTGGGATAGTTCATTTGCATATGGCACATACATACCGGTTAGGAAACTTAAAGACAATTTAGACGACTACAGTTTCATAAGTGTTTCAATTACAAGCAACCACCCTCATGTTGATTTCAAATGTGGTGCGCGTAAAGTGAATGTGGAAGATCTGACTGAGTTTGGACACGTAATAAAAAAAAATTATCCACATCTTGGAAGTTCCACAGAAGATCACCCGGTTGTATCATGTCAAAGTGACTGGAAGAGAGATCTCGAATCATTACTTTTAGGATTGTATCAGGTCTATCCTCATTCTTCACAAAGCACCAATATTTATCTGTTTCTATTTTTTACTCACTCATTGAACACTATATATTCATGTATTTTACAGGGAGACTGGGCGAAAAACCACAAATATGATTATATCATCCCTTACATTACAGTTCCTGCCTGGTTCCGTAATCATCGTTTTTGTTCCAACATAAGAATTGGGCTAACTGGAATTTTGGATTACTGTTGTGATGAGAGATGGATGGGAATAGCTGTATGTGCTTATTATACTGTAGATAAGCAACTAGCTGGTTATAATGACCATAAGGATTTAACAAGTTTTCTCTGCTTTTATAATCCTTTGCCTAATCATCAAATTCGTCTCACACGTCACAGAGTTTTCCAGGACTCCAAAGACATTTTTGTGGATTCAACACATCGGATTTTAGTATATTATATACCCCAGATGTCATTACGGTTGCGAGGGTGTAGTCACATTGGGGCTTCATTTGCACCTAATAATCCAGGTGTGCAGGTTAAAGAGTGTGGAATCCAACTTGTGTTTGAGCAAAATGTTGAAGAGTTTGTGCAGACATTGGTCCAGTGTATGTTAAGATGTCCGGATGACTACCATAAATTTTTTATTGACAATCTGCTGTCACATCAATATGAAAGGGAGTCATGTTTTGACAATGGAAAAGATAATGGTTGCTCTTCCTCATCGCAAAGGTGAACATTCACTGGAAACGATTTTGTTATTGTATATGATTGTATCATTTATCCAATATTTAAGATTTTTTTTTATACAACAAATTTCTAAATTGAATTAAAGATATGTTATTTGATACTTGCAGGATGCGTCAACCTATGCCAAATATAGCAGAGCATTGTACCTCTCCAGAATCATTATCAAATCAACAAATTGATGGAGGGACGTCAAGAGATTTTAGTCCCTCTGTTACTGGTTTTTTCATACCAACTAGGAAAGCGCAACATGGAAGCATTATGTCAAGTGAATCTTCTATCAAAGCATGTTTACAGGTTTCTCTCTCTCTCTCTCTCTCTCTCTCTCTCTCATGTGCAAACATACACGCGTACACACACAAAAGAAACCCTAGGTTTCATAACATACATATGTAAGATAATGTATGTGCAAGTTAAGTTTTAAAGAATGCCTTAGAAGAACTTCTAAAACTCAAAAATACATTTAAACATCATCTTTGTAAAGGATTATAAAAACGGTGTTTTTAATGCCATCAAAAAGGGGAGGAAAACAAAAATGGAAGGAAAATGAGGAAAGACAACATGAAAATTAGGTGGAAAACCCCAAGATTCGGGATGAAAATTCCATGGTGGGATTAAGGATTGTTATTTCCTAGGATGCTCAGTAAACTTTTCCCTCTTGTAGTGCGAGGAATGTTTCTGGCTATACACAGACAGGTGTGTTTAATTCCTATTGCCCCTCCCAAACCTTAAGGACAGCTAATTTGTAGTACGCATCCCTCTGCTAGAGGAGAGAGAAAACATGCTGCATAGAGAATGAGCTAGGAGAGGATGGTGCCGAGTGGTACAAAGGGTAGGAGAGAGAGATGGGCCATACCCAAAGGGGAGATTACACGTATCTTGGTGCGTGGTCCAAGCAGGTACTATCCAATGAGGAGGGAGGTGCAACACCCGACCAGGAGAGACCAATTCCTCTCTCATGATAGTGCTCGGTGATCAGAATAGTGCATTAGACCATGTCCCCTCTCCCTCACAATTGTGGTGTTCATGCTGTTGGCATATCCGAAGGGGTGACTCTCCTCACCGGTGCCCATTACTTTCATAACTCAATGGCACTGACGTGTAGGGCTAAGATGCCACCTTTACATAAAATCTTCATTTTCACTTCCTTGAGTGTGGGTACTGTACATATATATGATATGAAAGATGCTATAACAACCCTAGCAAAATATTTAGACCCTTTAATAAAAATATTACAGCTTAATCACTTTTAATACTAAACTAACAACTTAGTCCAATATACGTGTCTAGCCAAGTTTCATATTGCAAACATGTTCAAGAATAAACTAAAGCATGTAAATAGCATTATGTAAATGTGAAAAATAAATGAGCCCTCCAACTTCTCCGACTCTTTTCTTTATCTAGCTTATTGGAGTCGTCACCATTGAGCTGCCAACGGAAAGCCACCAAAGTATTTGGATTTGATTTGGCTTTGCTAAGTTTCCAGCCCTTCAACAAACTCACAACACTGAAGGTTTGGTGATGGAGGTGAAGGTTAAAGATTTCTCGCAAGAATATGTGATTTGTGAGAGAAAAGTAGAAGAGAGAATGAAGGGATTTGTTTCTCTAGACTAAGGCACTCTTTCTCATACAAAAGGGTTGGGATAAACAAAGTACTTTCTCCTTTTCCTATAAGCTCAGTTTACACACTTATTTTTTTGTTCACATATGTAAAGGGTGTGAGTTCTGGCTTATATGATGTGGGCTAAAAAGAAGATCAGGATAAAAACAGAGCAAACAGCTAACATATTTTTTGCGACCTTGTCGTGGGCTGTCTAATCGCGAGATGGTCGTGTCAATAATCTCTCTGGATCTTCTGCCACGTATCACTCGCGAGCTATGTAGGTTGCCTGAGGTCACGAGATGACTCTGAATGCAGCTTTCCAAATAGGAGATGAGGAGGCTCAAGTACAGCTACCCCAAATACAATTAAGTCCCAAAAAGATATATTAAAATAAGAGAATAATTACAAATAAATTTGGCACAGAATTAAACCAACAAAAACATGGATTTTACATAATCAAAACACACATTTTCACTCCCAATTAAAATTTTTATAGTTGCTCAATAAATAAATAAAAATGTTGTTGGCAGTAAATTTTACCCACCTTTGATTTTATAAAGAAAATATTGAAACTTGACACCGGAGTGTCCCAAGGTCCAGCAAGCCCAATGTGATGTCAGTCCAGCCCAAAAGCTTTCCTTGAAGATCAGAATAACAATCCATTATTTTAAAATGTTTTTATCATTAATAAAGTCAAATAGTCTTTATTTAGTGTCTCATAGGATGAATCAGACTTTATGTTTTATTTCTCCTAGGCAGACAGGTACTTTATTGTGTTTCTAAGTTCCTAAGAGTCATATTTGATTTTGATTAAATTAAGTGAATGTATTTATTATTATTTTCATTTTACTATGCTTGGAGGCCTGTTCCAAGCTCTATTTAAGCCTTTGGCTGAATCAAATAAAAATTAGAGTGTATTTTCAGAATTAAAAAAACCTCGTGTTTTTTAGAAGATGGATTTCTTCTCAATCATGTCTATCCCTTGGGTGGATTCCTTTGGGTGACGAGTGTCGGTCTTTGTATCTCTTGGGTAGTGTTAATATGTATCCCATAGAGTGGTAAGCCAAAATAGTTTTGTATCCTTAGTTAAATTCCTTTGTGTGGTGTTATCTGTATTCTTTTGAATTTACTTTGATGGTGAGCTTATCTATCCTTTAAATTATTGAGTATTTTTATTATCCCATAAACCAGAAAATATAAAATATATTCATCCAGCATGTTTCTATTTATCATATCAGTTAAGTTTCGGTTGTCTCTTGCGAATCCGGTATCAAAACTTCCATGAAAGGTGTGATTTTTTGAAGTGGACATATTTGAGTTATTTTTGTAATAAACAAGGGAGAAAGAAGGGGGCTAAAAAAGTAAAAATTGCCTCTTCTTATTCAACTTTTTCTAGACTTCTTGAAATACGTGTATATCTCTCAAGCATGAATCACAACCCTGCACTTGTATAAAAGACACCTAGCTAATTAAAATGCAACAAAAAGGACGTAACTTTAATACATAGAAAACCACAATTAGATAACTGTCATTCTAATGAATAAAAATTATCTCTTATGAATGCTTTGGTGAAGATGTCAATGTTGTAAAAGTGGAGTCGCTGATGCAAGTTTGTTGAAATAGTGAAAGCTTTTTTACGAATTTGTCGAAGGAAATGAAGATGTCAGTGTTGTAAAAGTAGAGTCGCTGATGCAAGTTTGTTGAAATAGTGAAAGCTTTTTTACGAATTTGTCGGAGGAAATGACATTATAGTATTCTCATACAAGATTGATGGTGGAATTTGGATTTTAGAAAATGGCATTTAGATAGTATTCTCACGCAATATTGATTGTGGAATTTGGATTTTAGAAAGATTTCCAAAACATTTAAGGGAAATTACTCTTTACGTCCTAAACTATTTATCCATTTTATACTTATTCTCCTAAACTATGATAATGCACACTTAACTCTCTTAAGCTATATTATTTTTACACTTACCTCCTAAACTATGAGAATGCAGCACACACTTACTTTTCTAAACTATTACATATTGGGTGGAGATCAAATTAAGTGTTAAATGGGTAATAGTTTAGGGGGTAAGTGTAAAAGGGGGATAATTTATGGGGATAAAGTGTAATTTTACTAAACATTTAATAGGATACAAAGAGCACACTAAAGATTTACATGATTCGACTTTTGACCTCCATCCCTGGGTGGAGATGAGGAAATTTCACTAACAATGACTACCTAAGCCTATGGCAGTTGCAATGTTTTGAAGAAGAATAATTCTTTCATCAACAAAATCCTTTTGATCTTTAGACAGACACAGATGGTGCAACAAACCTATCTATTTACCTTTACCTAGTCTTTCTCCCAATAATAAGATTCACAAACCAATTAGCAAAATCTCCAAAGAGAACAAATCTAAATACCTAGGTAGCAAATTAACCTTGACTCTAAAGAACAAATCCAAATGTCTAGTTAGCAAACTTTGTCTCTTAAGAACAGGTCCAAATGCCTAAGTAATGAACCTTGGCTGTGAAGAACAAATCCAACTGCCTAGGTAGTGAACCTTGGCTCCGAAGAGAAAATTTAATTGCCTAGGTAGCGAAATTGGCTTTTAAGAACTAAATTAAATGCTCAAGTAATGAACCTAGGCTTTAAAGTACAAACCTAAACTCCCAGGTTGTGAACCTTTGCTTTAATGCCAATTTGTTGTAAAAGTAGAAAAGTTGATATCAATTTATTGTCATAGTGGAAGCCTTATTACCAATTTGATGTAGGAAGTGGCCTTTAGAAAGCATTCCCACACAAAATTAAATGCGGAATATGGGTTTTAGAAAGATTTCCAAAACAAATAATATGAAACAAAGATAGGAAAGAAAAAATAGACACAGACACACACAAGAGAGAATACCAAGAATATATGTGGTTTGTCATTTGACCTATGTCCACAGATGATAACAAGAAGAAATTTCACTAGAAAAAAAAAATACAAATTTCTCTCTCTCTCAATACAAAGTTTGGGACCAAATATAAAGGTCGGGACTATACTGCACATCCACAAATTCCCCTTCAAAGAGATCTTTCACTCTCACATTTTGCCACACCATGCTCATCTTTGAAACAAGCTGCATATATTGAGAACACTTTTGTACTCTTGAGGAGGTCAGGTCTAATCTGTTAAATTAGCGGAAGCTTTGATACCAAAATGTTGAAAAAAAGACAACAACACTTGTTGAAGAGAACAAACTTTTATTTCAAACTAGTTACTGACTTATGCGATGCGTGAAAATATATAAATATTATGTAATATATAAGGTGTAATATATAAAAAACAACAATTATTTCAAGTATTATCTTTTTTGTTTTTAAAGATTTCCACAAGTATTTTTTTTAATCTTTACAAATATATAATTCTATTATTTTTGGAATTGGTGTGGTTGATTAATATTTTTTTAAGGTGATTCATATTCTTCTAACTTCTATTATAGTTTGTTATGTTTGCTTAATAAACAACTAAACTTTATAAGTTTCAAATTTATTATTCAAATTTCTCATCTTTTAATTCTTAAGGAATAAGGAGATTATCATGATAATCAGAATTGTTAGGTTCTAAAGATTTAAGAATTAAATATTTAGAATAATTGTTGTATTGTGTTGGCAAACCGAGATCAAAACATGTCTAGTCTAGGTGTTTAGGCAATGCTTAAATAAGGGTGTTTCAAGTTTTAAAGTCTAGTTGTTTGCAGAAAAGAAAAGTGAAGTTCTGCCTTTCTTGACCGATCAAGAATTAGGCTCGACTGATCGAAAATCGTAAGCATAGTTTTTCTGCAGATTTTTGAATAGGCCCAAGCCCGCGAAAACGTTTAGAGTTTCACTTAAACTTCTCCACATATAAAAGGGAAACCCTAGTCACGTTTTGGAGAGCTAAAGAAGACTTGTGTGTTACTCTTTGTGAGATTTGAGAGGTTCTGTAACTTCTAACTACACAAGAATCTACTAGAACTAAAACTACAATCAAGGATTGGTAGAACTAGTTGCTGCATCATGATCAACAAGTAAAGGTGATCTGAAACCTTGTAGTGGAGTCTCAAAGTCATAAGCAAGGCGGCTTGTGTTGGTGTAAATCCAAGAAGAAAAAGAGTCTGTGGATTCGAAACTTGCACGTGGTTATGTCAGTAAGTTACTACATGAGGTAGCAATAAATTTAGGGTTAATTCTTTTGTAAAAACTTCGATTCTCTTATAGTGGATTTGTTTTACCTTGAGGATAGTTAGGTCAAAGCTATAAGAGGGATTTGTGATGGGAAATTTAAAAAACACAACACTAAAATACATTAAAATAAAATAAAATAACTATCTACCTAAATTAGAGTTATAAGAAAGAACAAAAATCTACCGAGAGAGAGTATACTTGTTAGGACATATGTGGAACTTGTTAGAACATATGTTATGTAATATTGGCTAATCCTTTGACAAAACACACTTTACTTGTAATTGGGTAGATCTAGGATGGGTTTAGTACTTTAAGGAACAAGAGTTCAAGTCTAATATTGAAACCATGCAAATCTGTCCAAAAAACAAGTAAAGAAGTGCTGTTCATTAAAGCTCGACAGATAATTTCTATCGAGGTTTAATAAGGAATCTCGACAGCTGCTCAACAGAAACAGTATCTATTGAGAATTACGAAATTCAGATTTCCAGATTTGTTTTTCACGCATATCCAAGTTATTTGTGTAGGGTTTCTTTTTTCACAACACTAGACATATATAAGGATTATTTTAAGGGCCGTTTCACTTGATTGAAGGTTATGCAACTTGATGCAAAGTCATTGTGCATGCAAATTGTGACCGAAGACAGAATTTGCCCTAGTTCATCTTATTCCTCGTAGAAGCTGTTGCGTCTGCCAAGGGTTTTGTAACCAAGGAGCTTCTTGATCTTCATTGTTGGATGAACTGAAGAACTTTGCAGCCAACATCTTTCTCAAGTTGGTGTATTAGTCACGTACTTAGATCCGTGTATCGATTGGTTAGTCACGTACTAGGAGCCGTGCATTGAAATGAGAGATTGTCACTACATTACAAGTCCAATTGGGTATTGGGGTAAGGGTTCAACTGTAGGTTAGTATTAGGTACTAGGATTCCTTTTACTTATAACCGCTTATTTTGATAATAGTGGATTCTCGGAAGTGATGACCTTAAATTTACTCGGTGGGGTTTTACCTCGGTGGTTTTCCCAATTCGTAAACAAATCACCCGTGTCAAATTTATTTTCCACTGCATTTAGTTTAATTGGTGATTTGTTTGTGCTACCACGCTTATTGCATGTAATTGAATCTAATTAATTTCACTTGGCTAATTAATTGATTAATTTACCAAATGGGTCAATACATTCTTGGCCTATCAGTACTTGCAGTTTTTGTGTAGAAAAATATGGATTGAATTGATAAAATGATATTAAATTTATACAAAATAAGATGAGGAGAAGAAAAGTCAAAATAAAAGAAAGAGGAAATGATGAAAGAAGTTTAACAATAAAGTAAAAAGTAGTTGGGAGATAAAGAGGTAATGAGAGAGGGGAAATGCTAGAGGAAGTATAACAGTAGATGTGGACTAATAGAGAGAAAAAGAGTTTTTGTTTTTGAGAATAGGGAGAATAAAAGTTTAAAAAGAGAAAAAAAAAGGTTGAAAATAAGTACATAACTTAGCACAAAGATAGAGTGGAAAATTTATTGCATACATTAATATATATATATTTTTTTAAATGGAAAAAAAATATGGCCGTTGATGTGGTTCAACAAAAGCATATTAATAATAAATGCTACGTTTCTACTTTTAGAAATATAGAAATAGAGCGAGGAGATCACTCTTGTACATTGACACAAGCTACTTTCTCTAATAGACACACAAGGCAATTCACTTGATGGACACCTACTTCACTATACACACTTCACTTTTGTAAAGACACCTGTATATTCTAACAAAGGCTTGCTGCCTATGCTACACACACAAGTGAGAACCCCTAGGGTCCTATTTATAGTTGCTGGTAAGTCAGTTAAACAACCGACATAAGGCCCTGTTTGAATTACCCCTGTTTTGAGTCATATGACTCAGTTCTCATCACTCAAACTGAGAATTGTGTGGGACCCACTGAAAATATTGTGTTTGGCTTGATTTTTTCTCCCTGTTTTCATCATTCAAACTCAGTTTGAGTTGAGCTACAATGCAGAAAACTGGAAACACCAAATTGGTGTTTTCAGTTTCTGAGTTACATAACTCAGTGGCAATTCCGTAAAATTGTTGACCTCGTGGAGCCCACCCGTATGACTTGTCCCATCAAGTAACGTCTCTCTCTCCAACCGGTTCTTCTCTGTCTCTTCTCCTTCTTCATTTTTGTTTTCTTTTACCCAGAGCTCTCTTTTTTCACTGCCCTTCATTGCTCCTCCACAAGCCGCCGCCGCCGCCACCACCACGCCAGTCATCACCATCACGAGCAACCACCATGAGCAACCACAAGTCGTCACCATCAAGCTCAACAATTTAGGTCTCCGATCAACCACAAGCTTAGTGATTTGGGTCTCCGATCAACCATAAGTCGTGGTTTGGGTCTCCGATGTCGTCACCATCAAGCTCAGCCTAGATCGGTTCATCTCCAATCTAAGGATTCTGATCCAAGCTCGTGATTTGGGTCTCCGATCCAAGCTCAGACCAGACCCTTCGCTGTGGACATCAGCTTGTACTTCGCTGTGGACATCAGACCAGACCCTTTGCCGTGATTTGGGTCTCTTTTCTTTTTTCTTTCTTCTTCACTCTGGTTTCTTCTCTTAGCTGCTTTTTTTTTTTTTTTTCTTCACACGGTGATGGCTGTAATGCGGTGAGACCTAATGCTTCTTCTTTTTTCTTTTTCTTTTTTTCTTCTTCAATCAAACACATTTGGTTGAGGGCTGTTGGTGGGTTTGGATTTTTGATTCATTCGGATTTTTTGGTGGAGGTTATGGTTGTGTTAAAGGCTGTTGGTGGTGGTGGTTGTGGTTGTGGATTTCTGGATTTGCCGTTGGTGGTGGTGGAGGTGGAGCTTGGTTGATGGTGGTGGATGAAGGGTTTGTCGTTGGTGGTGGTGGAGCTGGGTTTCGGTGTAGCTGGGTTTGAAGACGCAGGTAGCAACCATATTCTTCTGTGTAGTGTCAGTGGGTGGGTCCATCATTTTGGCAAAAAGTGAAGTTAAAAACTGAGATACATGACTGAGTTTTGTGACCAAACAAAAGTGTTGGAATTTTTGATCGATAGTGGAGTTTGGGTGATGAGTTAGGTGTTTTGAGTTTGAGATATGAAAATTGAGCACTGAGATATGAAAACTGAAACACCCCTAAACCAAACGGGCCCTAAATGTCTTAGTCCATTCCTTTACTGATGGTAAAATATCTTTCACCAATGCTTCTAGCTTCTTTTTTCTTCTGTCTGTACAATTCCGGCTCTATAGGCTTCTAGGTTCTAGCTTCCTATTTATTTCTTGCCCAAGACACCTAGAACAATACAGAAAATTGTGGCTGAACTTTTCTTTTACAAAGAGATCTCTAGAGAAATATCTCATGCATACAAAATTCCCCAGAGAGAGACAGATTGATAGAGAAACTCTAGAAATTTAAAGAGAGGTAGCGCTTGATTTTTAACATGATCTTGGGCATGCAACTCAAGCAACTTCTATATTGACAATGAATGCAAAACAAATAACATGCATTTAATATTGGCTAGAAAATTAAAGCCAACCATCTATTCTGACAATGCTATGTAGGCTTGAAAATTCAAGCCACATTCTGACTAGATATCGATTTTCAAAATGATATGAAAATTACAGTACTCATAATACAAAAAATTTGTTTGGTGTCATGTTTTTAATAACATATTTTTTCAAAAGTGAAAAGACAATTGAGTGTTTGGTATGAGCATGTTTTTTTAAGAAAAAAATGTGTTTTATTTGTCAACATCATTTGAGTCTCACTTTAAACACTCTAATTGACAAATGTGACTGAAACACTCTTTATTAAACTCTCTTACCAAACATATATACATTTACCACACACACACACACACACACACACACACACACATATATATATATATATATATATATTGTTTTGGGCCTACAGTTTCAAACACTAAAAACTATTGTTTGAACTCTCTAACCAAACTAGGAAGTCTTCAGTTTTGCAATATTTAAGTTAAATCTCATCACTTCCACAACCTCTCTAATAAAGTGATGCATAATAGATGTATGCTTTGTTCGATTAGAGTAGATGCGAGAGAAAAAAGAGAGATGACTGAAGATTGAAAAAAGAGAGAAAACATTTTTTAACGAGAGAAGAGATAGACATGGAATAAACAATATTTTTTTTATATAATTTTTTTGCTACAGTAGCTGCCAAAGATGGCAGTTTACTGTAGCTAGTTTGTAAATATTTTTAACTATAGCACACCAATGTAGCATGCTTTTTAGTGTTTTGAGTGCTAAAATAGAATTTTAGCTATTTTAACACCACCAATGTAGCACGTTTTTAGTGTTTTGAGTGCTAAATATAATTTTAGCTATTTTAATTAGCACCATTAATGTGAATGCTCTAGAGACGTAGCTTAACTCTAACCAATCAAATGACCCATTACTCATCTAGTTTAACACCAAAAAGTCTACCAAAAATGTCATCATTTTGAAAAGTGAAAAATACTATAACTTATGGTATGATTGGAGTTGGAGGATCTAAATTGAAAATAAATTAAAAGTTAACGGTCCAAATAAAGCTTTATTTATAAGTAAATTAGACTTGCTTACAAAAATTAAATGTAAAATGAAAAATAGAACTTAATATGCCAAAGTTAAAAGGTGTAATTTATAATTTAGCTTAAAACATAATGTAACTTTATTTAATTGATTTTAAAAAAATAAAATAAAATCATTCTTGACTTACATATCTATATGTTTTCCAGAAAAATTGTGAAGATGGGGAAATTCTCCACGTCTATTCTGCTGAGCGTGAAATCCCAATGTGGTTTTGCAATCAAACTAATGGGCGTGCAGTGGAATTACCGCAACCTCAAGAGTTGTGTAAAGATCGTAATTTGATGGGATTGGCACTATGTGGTCTTTTTCACTTTACCCAGCATCCAACTGCTGTTCTTAAGAATCTTGATTCGAGAACTTTTAATCTCTTAAGATTCCAATGTTTTTTGGAGACCAGCTCTTCCCCCATTCGTTCAGTGTGCAATGGACTTCTAAGTGAATCCAACGAACTCATTTCGTTAATTCAACGTTCATTCATTTGGGTATTGTTCATCCCATATACGGCGCATTCACATCTGTGGAGTCAAAGCACTTGGTTTAATTTCTTGTTTATAAGCAATAGTCCAGATTTATCTGTGGAAAGTTGTGGGATCAATATAGTATACCGGCAAAATATGGAAGAGTTAACACGCATAATGGCACGATACTCTATCACTTCCCCATTTGATTGGTTCCCTGACAACATTAGGGATTCCGAGATATTCAACTATATGTGGGACAACTTTCCAGAGATATTCATTGAAGCAACGAGCTCTAGTGAGTACCCACACCCTCAAAGGTTATTCATTTCTCAAGGGGACGCTAGTGTAACTGCACAGTATTCTTATCATGAGGATGACCCACACCCTGATAACCAGTTCCGGGTAAGAATTCTTTTTTTTTTTTTTTTTTTTTTTGAGAAACTCCAGGTAAGAATTCTTAAGTCTGGAAAACTTTTCATTTGGTTTTGTATCCATTATATGTTTGGGAAAATTACATAATAAGTCCAATGTTTTTGACATATTTCAGATTAGATCATATGTTTTTAATTTTGTCAATTAAAACCCCAAATAAAATTGAATTAATTTGAACCTGCTTATGTCCATCTCCGTTATTTATGTTCATTATTCTTGTGTTTTACCAAAGTAGGTTCATAAATTAATTTGGCAGCCAATAAACATAGAGAGTAGAAAAAGAAAGCTTCATTTAGAGAGGGAAAGCTTCACATAAAGTGAGAAAGTGATTGCCAAAAAATTGAAGTCAATTGAAAAACTTGTGACCTAATTTGAAATAGGATATAAACTCTGGACATTTTTATATAGTTTCCTTTATGTTTTTAAACTTGGAAGAAAAGCGTGTTTCCAAATTGTAACTCACGAGGTTCTATTTAAAAAATAAAAATAAAACTTTTAAAAGCAAAATTACGTTTTTGCACTGTTGTTTTCATAACAACATTTAAAAAAAAAAAACTTTTTTAATAGATTTTATCAAATACTTCATTGCATTTTTAAAATTGTGTTTTCAAAATACACATTTTAAAATTGCTAACCAAATAGCTCTTTAGAGTCCACTTAGCATTGCGATTTCTTGAGGGGGGGGGGGGGGGGGAGCGATTTTGAATGAAAATGAAAAACAAATGGCAGTCTTTTTTTTTTTTTTTTTTAACCAAATCATGTTTTTAAAACCGGAGAAAGTGTGCATTTTCAAATTAAAATTGCTAGAAAACAGTGTTTTCGCACTTCAATTTTTTCACTACAAATTTTTCACAAATTTTACCAAACAAATCAATTGCATTTTTAAATATCATGTTTTCAAAAACGTAACTTTTGAAATTGTGATTTTTTTTTTCAAACAGCTGATCTAATTGCTAGAAGTATTGTAAAAAAGGAGGAGAAATTATTTGCTAGAGTGCACTTGGACACACTTGTTAATTGCTTATTTGCACGAAGTACCATAAGAAACAAGAGAAATTATTTTTGTTTGAGGAGCCCGCCAAAAAAAGTTCAAAGCTCTAAAACTGGGCTTTCTTTTTTATGGCACTTGCAAAGCGTGCTTTTAGAGTATTGATAGCAAATTTCTTAAAATAGAACAGGGTGAATATTGGTAATCAAAGCTAAAAATACCCAAAAATCAACCCACACCAGCTTATGTACCCATTTTCCTCCCAAGATGGGTTTTTAGCTATAGTTGCTTCCTATCTTTAGGGAGCACTATTCATTCCTTAAATATTTGTTTATTGTTTTTGTGTTTTGGTATTTGTGATAAAGTTGTTTCGATAAGTGAGATGAATAATAAAAAATGAATAGAAAAATAATATTTAAATAAAGAGCAATATTTACTCAATATTTTTACGACAAATCTTAAGTGGCAGGTTGTTACTGGTTGTTATTGTTGAAGCAAAAAAGTAATCTTAGTGTTAAGTTCAAATTTGAACCAATAACAACTAATCACCTATGATTTATTATGAAAATGTTGTAAAAATATTGTGGACATAGCACCTTTCTTAAATAAAATAAGGTTTAGAATAAAGAATCTATATGGGTTAAAATGGAGAAGGTATTTGATATTAAATGATACTATGTCAATGGTATCAAAATTCAATAAGTGTGAGACATGTCAGTAAAAAATAACTAACTCACTAACAAATGAAAAACATGTGTTAATGAGTAGTTATTTTCGCATACATGTCTCTTGTATATTGGATTTTGATATTTG
This sequence comes from Notholithocarpus densiflorus, assembly GCA_030021035.2. Classification (NCBI taxonomy): domain Eukaryota; kingdom Viridiplantae; phylum Streptophyta; class Magnoliopsida; order Fagales; family Fagaceae; genus Notholithocarpus; species Notholithocarpus densiflorus. Next base: position 16,457 of record JARYZH020001473.1, read on the forward strand.
ATTTAAAATATTTTTCGTTAAAATGAAAAGTAGTTGGCTAAATCAGGAAAAGTAGGTCTTATCCTAAAATAGGGAGAAATTTTAACTAACTTGCTATCACCGCTCTTATTAAATAGCTAACGTGCTTTGATTTGATTTGTTTTTTTATTTTATTTTTTTCAGTACTTTCATCCGTCCACTCTGTATAATTTTTGCTTCCCCACAAGAAGAACTCTAAAGTGGTTTAACCATCAAAGTCGCGGGCACTCAATCTCAATTGACATAACCTCAAATTTGTACGATGACAGTAATTGGATGGGGTTAGCACTATATGCTTCTTTTTCTATTGATAGGGATGGCACCAATTTTAAAAATATGGTTTCAATTTCTTCACCTCACTTCCTATATTGTCAATTCGAGTTGAGTAGCGCTAGTCTGGATCAAATCCATTCTTGCCGCATCAATGATGAAGAAAAATATTGGTTATGTAATCAATGTGGATTCAGTTGGATATTTTACATACCAGGTGAGGCATTTAAGGATATGTTGAATCAGTGCGACCATATGAAGGCTTCATTTGTAAGTGATTTGCCAGGTGTGATAGTGCAAAAATGTGGGCTTCGTCTTTTGCGCAAGCATGATGAGTTACAATTTGAGCGAGAACTACAATATTGCTACACCTTGATTTCTCGATATAAGGATTTCAATCGATGGCTTTTGAAACAAGAACGTGTGCATTATGATGTTGACACGATTTCAGAAAGAACTGAAACTACTAAAATGATTCCTAGACCTATTGAAGTTCCCATGAAGCACCTGGTAAGAAATTGAGTATTTTCTTAGGAACACAATGATTTTCATGGTCCTTTTTACGACTGTTTAGTGTCATGTTGTGATTGATGTTAATAAAAGCAATGTCAGTGATAGACCTATATGAAAGTAATCTTACTTTATTCACAATATGTTACGTCAACAATTGTAGAAAAGATTGTGCATACCTTATTAATATCATTATTTTTTTTTAATATCAGGACTTGGATGGATGCTTTGAATATTTTGGATGTTTCCCTCCGGTAGACGTTTTACCTTCCTTCAGCAGTCAAAGTAATGAGCCGTCAGTGACAATATATGTACCCAAATATTTCTACAATGACATTGATTGGATGGGGCTTGTTTTATGTGCTAATTTTTCAATCCAGGAGCATCAAACTGCGATACTTGAAAATCCCAACTCAACAATTTCTCACCACCTTATTTGTCTTTTAGAAACTGATGTAGCCGGTCCGAAGCATTTACTTGTCCATCACACTAATTATGAAGAATTCATGTGGCTAGATACGAAAGGGCAATTTCTTTGGTTGTCCTATATTTCACGTGAGTTGTTACCGGATGAGTTCAATCAATGTGGTTGCATCAAAGCTTCAATTATTAGCGATTGGCCAGGTGTGATGGTGCAAAAATGTGGGCTTCGTTTCTTTCCTGTGAATGATGACTGGTTTTGGAAGATGAGATATTGTTGTCAGAGGGAATATTTATATCAAAATATCGTCAATCAAGTGACAGCAGGTAAGTTGAAAATGAAGCAAGACCATGATGATGAGACAGGACCTAGAAGAGCTAGTAGCTCCAATGAAATCCAAATTCACCATGAAATTACAAGAAGGCCTATTGATAAAGGGGAAACAAGTGAAGCTAAGGATCAACACTGCCAAAGCAACCTGCTGGTAATTAATAAACTACTATCTCAAAAGCTTTAGCTAACTGGAAATGGTTAACTAAATCATTTAATCATTATTCTAATATTTCTTCTTAGGTGTAGTTCAAATTCTCCCTTGATTAATGGGGCCAGCACATAAGATTTTTTTAATTTTTTTAAATAAAAGGTAGAGTGGAGACATATATCAAACTTAGATTATTTACTCTAATACCATTAAAATGCTCAATTTTATGATTATTTTTATTTCTTGGATATGATAGTGCACAATTTTAAATGATTTTGCATTGAATACAAATTTAGATTTGTTATATTAAATTTGATCTATAAAATGAATCAATTTCAAATGGAGAAAGATTCTATCACGATAAACTACAATTTGTCTCAAAAGTTTAAGATGTTAGGAAAAAATTTTAATTTAATCATTTAATCATTATTCTAACAACACACAATATTTTTGTTTTGCAGGACTTTGATCATCGCCTTGTCCATAATTTTTGTTTCGATGGATATGAAGGTCTAGGTTGGTTTAGCAATCAGAGTGATTCGCCCTCATTGACAATCAATTCAATTAGAAATTTGTGCAGTGATAATACTTGGTTAGGATTTGCTCTATGTGCCTTTTTTGAATTGAACGAGAATCAGAATTCCATCCTAGACATTCTTGATTCAGAAACTTCCTACAACCTTATTTGTCATTTAGAAACCAATATTGGTAGTGTGAAGCCTCGCCATATCTATTGTCCAACTAAGAAAGATCTCATGCTGTCACAAACAGGTGGATTATTTTGGTTGTCCTATATACCACGCGGGTCGCTTCCAGATTGGCTGAATCATTGCATCCTTGCTAAGTTTTCATTTGCAACTAATTGCCCTGGCTTGACAGCGCAGAAGTGTGGTCTTCTTCCCATGTACAAGCACACTGAGCAGAAGTGTAGCGAGGGTTTCATGTACAAGCTCTGTGAGAGAGAGTTCAAGGAGGAAATATTAACGTACCTTGTGAAATCCTCGTCTGATAATTGGAAAATCTTCTGGAACTTGACGATTGATAATACAAACAAGAGGAGGCAAAAACACGATAATGAAGCAAGACCAAGTACAAGTGGCAGCTCTAATGAGGACTCTCACCCTGAAAGACGGACGGAACATGTTGATCCCATGCTTAAAGACAAGGGGAAGAGGGTTCTAGAATAATTTCTCTTATTGTTTCCATCTCAGTGGACTCGGTTGAAATGGAGAAATTCCATTTAGTGATTAAAAATTTAAAAATTTTCTTTTCTGAATCTGATCATGTATTTATATATATTTTTTTTATAAATAAGGGTATCTAGATCTCTTAATAATTTCTTGGGCATCTGCAGTCTCCCGTCCCACACACTGAATTATTACAGAGAGAAATTCTTTGAAGGTGACCCCAAGATGTTGGTAGGAGGTTTTGAACTCAGTATTTCATTGATATCATGAAACTTTTTGAACCGCTTAACCAACCCAGCCCCTTGAGGTTATCCTAGTTAATTCCTAATGGATCTATATGCTTTCCTAGGAGATATTTTCTAGTTTTCCTCTCTAGAGTAAAACTTGAGCCACAATTTCAATACTGTTCTATAGAAGATGTCTTGGGCAAGAAACAAGGAAGAAATTAGAAACTAGAAGCCTATAGAACAGGAACTATACGGACCGAAGGTAAAAGACACTAGAAGCTTGGTAGCATTTTACTGTTACTTAAAGAGTAGTGTAGAAATATCAAAGTCGGTGGCTTAACCAACTTAAAACTAGTATGTATAGGAGGAAGCAAGGTAGGGTGCCCATTGTGTGTGAGAAACAAAACACCAATTCCTAGTGTGAGTGTCCAAGTGTCTATATAAAAGTGAGTGTGCTTAGTAAAGTGCATAGGTGTTCATTGAGTAAGAAGTGAGTGCAAGTGAAATATTAATTTGAAGTGTGTCTAGGACCTTGAGGTACCAGTGTGTTATTATTAATTTGAAACAAATTTTTGTGTGTTCTCTACTCTTCCATATTGTGCTTTTGTTCAACAGGGCCTGATGAGTCGAGCAATTCTTCTAACCCAATTCTTCCCCTTCTCCTTTTTTCAATATTCCTCCACCATACTAATGTGACACGACTCGTACCTTAGCGAAGCCTTGAGTCCAAGACAACTTATAGCTTACAGAGACATAGCTCATCTCTAACTAATCAGAAGGCCCATCGCTCATCTAGTTTAACACCTTTTAACTTCCATTTGTTTTCAATGTGGTGTATTTGTCCATATCCATCCAATCCGCACAACTAAGTATACAAAAAATGTGGTCGTTTTCAGAGAAATTTATTATATACTCCGGAAGTATACTCTCTTCCTCTCACATGGGGGTGAACCTCATGGTAAGTGAGACCCACCCCTATATTAGAGGAAGGAAGTATACTCCTAGATTATCCAATAATTACCTCGTTTTAAGTGCCTTGATTCCAATAGATAGAACTTATTTATCTTGGTGCTATTTTTTTTTAGTGAGCTTATCCACACGCACCCAGTCAACTACACAAGATTGATTATGATATTTGAAACTAAATAGAGGGAAATACAAGAAGCTAAAATAAATGTCAAATATGGTATGGCACAGCCAAATAAATATCAAATTGGATTAAAAAAAAAGGCCTAAAAATGGCAAAGGAATAAACATAAAATAGAGAATTCCAATAACAAAATATCCACTCCTGACTCCACCTTTGCATCATTGGACAAACTGAATACCATGTCCTGGATATATAGTGGAGGAACAGAACCAAACACTTCTCTAACCTCATAATATTTTCAGGTGAACAATAAATCCAAGTTCCTGGGAAAAAAAATGTCATGAAGAAGAAATTAACCACAAACAATGAGAATAACATAACAATCTCCACCTAAGCTATAATTATTGAGGGAGGACGTCCCAATCCAAGAAAGCCCCATAGTACACACTTAGTGCTCAAGGCCACTGATATTATCAGAATCAAGATCCTACACAGGATTAGTGGAGGGACTTTGTGGATTGGATCAAGATTAATTATAAATTTATAATAACATAACATATATGTTATAACATAACATATATGTTATGTATGTTATGTTATTAGCACAACTTTTACACCGTACAGGACTACATCTCCACTAGCTAAAGAAATATCTTTTTTTTTTTTTTTTTAACAGAACAAATTATCCAAAAGTTCATAGTTATCAACCAAGTACCAAAACTATCAAATATAAGCAAAGGAAAATGTTTTCCAAAGTTCCAAATTCCAACACCATAATAAGTTAATAAATAAAATGTAATAAACTAAAGTTAATAAGTTAAATAGTTTAACTTAATTACATAGCTACTTCAAAGATAAAAATAAAAAGTGAAAATATACTATTGGCCGTTAAAATTTGGGTCAAGTTCTACTTTAGTACCTGAAATTTGAATATTTAACGGCATGTACGAAAGCAGTCATGAAGCTTTAGCCACCAAAGTATGATAGTAATGCAAAAGACAACATGCAGTTAACATGAGTAGAAGCAAGAAATTAAGCATTTCTACTGTATAGTTTTGACTGAGAAAATCTAATCAAATTTACTTATCTTGCTTTCTTGACTGCCTTTGTTCTAACACTGTAGCCAAATACAGTGGGATTTGAAGAGGCAATTTAGACATGTAGTCTTGGTTTATGAAATAAATGCCACATATCTAAAAACTAAAATGCATGAGGCCCAACATTTATAGAGACTAATGGCTTTACTAGGTAGGAATGAATTTGCCCAATAAGCTCTAGTTTTAGGTAGAGGGTGAAGTCATGGGTTCATGACCAATTAGATGCATTACCAATGAAAAAAAGAAGAAAAGGGAATCTGGAGAATCCAATAGAGAGAGATATCATACCGAAACGACGTTGGAGTTTCAATCAATCTTTTTCCATAAAAACGACGCCGTTATTTGAATTACCCAGATGACGACGCTTTCTTTTTTCTTTTTTGGAAACGCTGCCGTTTTAAAGGCCCATGTTTTCTCAGCCCAAGCAGCCGATCCTGATTAAGCCCATTGATAGGCGATAGATAGCTCTCAATCTCTTACTTAAAACGGCTAAACCTTACTGGGTCTATTATCGTTCTCTATAGGCGAACTTTATCTTTACGTCTTTTCCACCACTAACCTGCGCTTATCATCGTTTTCCTCAAAATCTTACCCACTACTTTGAACAACAATGGCCATATCATAAGATTCTTATGATATGGGGTGGGCTTTGAAGTACAATATTGTAGAAGCAGGAAATTCAGCACTTCTTTCAGGTGTTAATATCACCAATTGGGGTTATGCTGATTCATCTCATGGGATGAGGTTTAGTAGGGAGTTTTTTGCGCAGGGTAAATGACATCTTTTGACCCTAATTATAACCTTAGAATTATCAAATTGATCACCCAAATATTTAACTTTATTTCAATGTCTCTATCGTTTGTTTTTAGTGTTAAGTATGACAAAATTTAACTTTGAAATACCAATTTACAATACAAAACAAACACTAGAGGAGTTCGATCATGCATTTTGATAATTTAGGTGGTTAAGTATAATCGAAGTGATAATTTAGAATAAAAATTTATAATTTTCCATTTATAATTTTTTTGGTAGAGGTTAGCTTAGTGTTAGGCCTGTAAAATATTTGCTCAACATTTAGAGAATTTGCTAAAGATTCAAACTTTTAAATACTAAATACTATCTTTATTACTATTTTTCAGTTTAGTTTAATTTATTTTCATGCAACATTATTGCAGAGAGATCAAATGACCAAATGTGATCAGATTTAGGACAGAATTATTGCTTCCTTGTAACTAACAATGTAACGGTATCTATATAACTTTTTTTTCCTCATCTTTGAACTTTGAGCTATATAAATTTTTTTTTTTTTTTTTTTTTTTTTTTGAGAACCAGCTATATAAATTGTTAAGTTATGTTTTTTCTCATAACATTTGTGTTGGCTTATTCCATGACAAAAAATGTTGTAATTGCATAAATTTATTTCCTTGTATTTTTGTAGGATTTATTTGTATTGGGTTTAGTATTAAGTGGTGGAGATTTGATCAAAACAACTAAAAGTCACATGAAGAGCACATGCCGGAAGCTAAAGAGTCAAGTGCCAGCTGTGGAAGTTGAAGAGTCATGTGCTAGCTGTGCCAGCTGCTTTCGCGACTCAGGTGACCCGCGAGTGACCCACGAATTTCACTGGTTAGAGGATTTTTTAGTGTGACCTATTTGCCCATCACTTATACTATATATACCCTCATTACCCACATAAATAGTATGAAGAGCCTATTGAGAGAAAAACCCTAAGAGAGGTTTCTACAACACACCCATCTTATTATAAAGAGAGCTACTCATTCTTAGAGAGAAATCTTTGTAGTCTCTTCTCCTTCCCCCTCCCATTGTTATACCTATTGAGAGGAGATTTGTACCCAAACACTACCCACACCCTTTTAAAGTGTTGAGAGTGTTTTTGGAGCTTGGGAAGCATTAGAAGATGCCAAGGATGGCGGATGCAATAGGCTTATTGCGGGATCCAGAAAGTTAGAGAAGATACGGTTAGGCTTAACCTTGTTGGAGCAAAAAACTTGGAGGGCTTAGGTGCATTGGGTAGATTAGGCTTGGAGGGTCTATTGCTATTCATGTATCTCAATTTTATTCTCTAGTGGATCATTTTACCACTTGGAGGGCGGCGGTGAGGTTTTTCGCCGAGTTCTTCGGTTTCTTCTTTGATAACACATGCCGGTGTAATCCTTGTGTTTGCATCTCTCTTCCCTTACCCTTTAACCATTAATTGCTACTGTGTTAGTGATTAATTATGTGTTAAAGTAGTTTGCCAAATTGGATATTGCTTATATTTCATATTCTGCATATATATTGTTTGAATATAAGTTTGCATTGGTTATTTTGTAATTGGGGGTCTAAACATTCACTAGTGTTTTATACACTAATTGAGTTTTAAAAAATGGTATTGAAGGTTTAGAGATTATTTAGAGGAATGCATTATATATATTGGTTATTCAATTACAATCAACAGCTAAGAATCAAGATACTATGGTTTTTGAGTGGAGTTGTGGTGTGCCTTTATGTTAGAACATATTTCCCTCTCTCTTATGTGTGTGCTTGTTTCAAAAAAAAAAAAAAAAGGCTAAGAATCAAAATTAAATAGGGTGGTGCGTGTATACTATATGAGCAAGATATGATAGAATTTGTACAAAATTCAAGCCGATAAAATTTCCTAGACTTGATCATGATACTGATACGGAATCTAATCACTCAAATTTTCTCAATTTTATGCTTTCAATATTGTAAAGATCTCTTACTATTCTTCCCTAAACACCATATTTTTGTATTTCTTTTTCTCACTCGTTGAACATTTGAAAACCATGTATTTGTACATTTTACAGGGAGACTAGACACATGATATCATTAATATATGATTATATTTTTCTCAACTTACAAATCTGCCAATCTGATTAAGTTATCTACGATTGTATGAGAGTTGTTCTATGCGATTATTTTTCAGTCAAAACACATGAAACTTCCATCTTCTAAGATCTCAATTCCATAATTTCTCACCACGTTATTTGCTTTTTGGAAATTGACGTAGTTGGAGTAGCAATAGAACTTCATATCCATTCAAAAATGAAAGAAGAACTCATTTTTTTAGATATTGAAGTTGGATTCCATGTTGTTGGTTTTCAAATTGGTTTAATTAGTTATTCTCATCGTAAAGAATTTGTCGTTCTATTTTATAGGCAAAATACAAAAACACTATAAGAATGGAGTAGTAATTTGATCACACTATATGCGTTTACAACTTTAAAAATTGTATGATAGAATGACTGATATTGTTAGGACATATGTGGAACATGTTAAGAACATATGTTATATAGAATTGGCTAATCCTTTGACAAAACGCACTTTACTTGTAATTGGGTAGATCTAGGATGTGTTTAATACTTCAAGGAATAAGAATTCAAGTCCAAGTATTGAAACTATGCAAATCTGTCCAAGAATCAAGTGAAGAAGTGTTGTTCATTAAAGCTCGACAGATGTATCTATCGAAAATTACGAAATTCAGATTTTCAGATCTGATTTCACGCATATCCATGTGTATTTGTGTAGGGTTTCTTTTCTCACAACCCTAGACATCTATAAGGATTATTTTAAGGGCCGTCTAAGGTGATGCAACTGAATGCAAAGGTTGTGGCACTTTGTTGTTACATGCATATTGTGACCGAAGACAATTTGCCCTAGTTCATCTTTCTCTTGAAGAAGTTGCTATGTTTGTGCGCCGTAGGGTTTTGTAACCAAGGAGCTTCTTGATCTTCATCGTGTGGATGAACTGAAGAACTTTGCAGCCAACATCTTTCTCAAGTTAGTGTGTTAGTTATATACTGGGATCCGTGCATCGATCAGTTAGTCATGTACTTGGAGCTGTGTATTAAAAGAAGAGATTGTCACTACATTACAAGTCCAATTGTGTATTGGGATAAGGGTTCAATTGTAAGTTGGTATAAGGTACTGAGATTCATTTACTTATAACCGCTTGTTTTGATAATAGTGGATTCTCGAGAGTAGTGACCTTAAATTCACCTGATGGGGTTTTATCTCGGTGGTTTTTCCCATTCGTAAACAAATCATCCGTGTCAAATTTGATTTCCGCTGCATTTAGTTATTTAGTGATTTGTTTGTGCTACCACGCGTGTTACATGTCAAATTGACTTAATTAATTCACTTGGCTAATTAATTGGTTAATTTACATAAGGGGTCAATACATTCTTAGCTTATCAAATATAGATAAGCATGTTTGATACGTTCCCAAGAATGAAAATATTGTTTTAATAAAATAGGAATGCAATTATACTTATTATCAGTTCCATTTTTATTTTACTTTTTTTCTCTTTCCTTCATACATATTGTTTGCCTAATTTTGAAAACTCATTGAAAACTTTGTTTTGGTATGCTGTTCTCGAAAATGTAAGGAGATAATTTTTCATATTAATATAATTGTAAATTATGGGTAAACCTTCTCTTTCTCCCATATGAAGTTCTTAATAGATAAACTTCTCTATGAAAAAAAAAAAAAAAAAAAAACTTCATGTGCTCACAAATATATAATTATATTTTGACTAACCTTACCATAAAATTATTTTCACTCTGTGTTGTTAATTTTTCTTTTTGTGTGTTTTGTTTCCTTTTTTATTTTATTTTGGTGGATAGAAAATTATATTAAATCAGAAATTACACCCAATGAGTCCACCCTATATATGTTTTGTTGTTTTTGTTTCAATAGTAGCTAAAATTTACTATATTAAGCAAGAATGTCAAATTCCAAATCAATTACTTTTAAATATAAATCATAGGAAAAAAACCATATAAATTAAGAAAAATCTTGTTTTTTAGTGGCACTCAAAAAAAAAAAAGACACCAAAATTTAAATCCTTCCTGCCAACTTATTATTAGAAAAAACATCATATAAATCCCTTTTTTATATTAATAATTAATGCACTCCCTATAAAAAATAATACTTTAAAAATGAATGGATGTACCTTATTAAACATGTGACAACAAATTAATATATTTTTTCATGAAAGAAAACACTTTTATTTTTTGTTGAAAAGAAAAAGAATAATAAAAATTATATTTTAGAATAAAAGAATTAAACAAATAATTAAAAGTTTTTCTTAGGTGGAAGACTAAATGAAATATATTTTATTTCGATATCAAGAATGCATCATATGGCAAAACATTAGGCTATTGTAGCTTAAAATGGGTGGGACAACATTATTAATTGGGATTTTAGGATAACACATACTTGACACCTTTTATTTTGAAGATTTATTATCTAACATATGTTCTTTTTACAAACTTGGTGTTTACATGCATGTTATCAAGCCATTATGGAGCACAATACCACAATTTATTCTGTTTTTTTTTTTTTTTTTTTTTTATATATATATATTTGTTGCACAATATATATATACACACACACAAAACCTGTTTAGTGGTTGCCCAAAATTTTTATTAAAAATTAAATACTAATAAAATAAATTATTTTATTTCTGAATATAAACAATAATAAAAATTAAATAACTCATTAAAATATTTTCTTAGGCAGTAGGTTAAATGAATCAAAATATTAAAACCTTTAAGTTTGGTGGAATTATTAATATTGAATGGTTCCTATTATTTTCCTTTCAAAAAAGAATGACACATGGTGCTAATTTATAATTACAAGATGGGGTAGAAGTTTAAATAAATGAATTCTTTGAAAATACGCTATATGGCAGAATCTTAGGCTCCAAAACATGAGGTTCCTTTTATGATAATGATTCTTTTTTTCTTTTTCTTTTTTTTTAAGCAAATAATGATAATGATTTTAGGTTTATACAAAAGAATTTATATTAAAAAAATAATATAAATAAAAAAATAAAAAAACTCATAATCTTTCATGCTTGGATAAGTCAGATGGGAAACTTTCTTTTAGATGATGTAGGAGTTTTTTTTTTTTTTTTTTTTTTGAGAAAACAGTAATACTTATTAGAACACACGAACACGAAAATAGTATATAGAGTATTTTAAACAGATTTATAATAAATTACATAACCAGAGTATCACTACAAAATGGTCTAATCTTTATAGTAGTAGCCTGAGGTTATAAGGACTGAAACTTTAAGATGATGTAGGAGTTTGATTGAGAGAGACCATGATGAGTTCCTTGGATTGCCATTTTTTTTTATGTGATTACACGATGATAAGGAAATATGCAGGGAAAT
>JARYZH020001474.1:0-27898 GCA_030021035.2 Notholithocarpus densiflorus
AACCAATTTTCAAAGTGGTCCATTAGCAAAAAGTGATATAAAAAAAATCAATAAAAGTCGTTCATGAGAATTTTTTGATTTTCAATCCGCCCACGGAGACAGACCCACACCCAACTAAATAACATATTTATGTGTCAATTTGTGATTATTACAGCATCTACTGAAAGAAAAAATGCATCAATTTCAAAATAAAACTCAAATATGTTGTGAATTTGAATGTATAATGGGGTATGTTATTATTATTATTATTATTATTATTATTATTTTAAGAAAACTAGCATTATTCTTTTGGTTTAAAGGAAAAGGCAGACCCATTAGTCCTTGATTTCATCAATCAGGCAATCAGCGAAAAATATGTAAAGGCAAAACAAAACAATAACAAAAAATATCCTTTTTCAGTACGTCAGAAAAGCCCATGCAATAAAAGACTGTTTTCTCTAGTTCAAGTTTCCGGAAAACATATGATCAGAAAAGAAAAAAATTTCGAACGATTTTTGTTTTTCTGTTTTTATAACATATACTACGTTGTTAAACACACCTAACAGATTCCATTTGCAACTTAAAACTAGTCAATTTTAAAGAAGAAAGATTTGATGAACACCCTGGCGGCTCCACATGCAAGCCAAGATAGTCATAGAACCACCCTGACTTACAAAAAAAGTATATATACACTTGCCAAAAAAATATTATATGCTAAACTAACGTATTTTGACCAGTCTAATAAAAATATTGAACATTCTAATTTGAGAATTACAAAAATTTAGGTTCAACAAAAATAAGAGTAATGCTATATCCACAACATTTTTCCAATAATTTCACAATAAATCCAATGTGGTAAGCTATTACTACTTCTAATTTAGGCCCAATACTTATATTATTTGTTGGAGCATTTTTTTTTTTTTTTTTTTTTGATCTTTTTGTTGGAGCATTTTAATATTAAATAATTAAAATGAATAAATGTTACAACATAAATGTAAAGATATGAGAGTGAATATGGAAGATGAGGAGTTAGTGAAAATGTTTAATCCCACATTGAAAATGAGAGAGACTATTTTATTCTTTTTAATTGTGGTGATTAATGGGCTAACATGAATTGTCTCAGATATTGGGCTAGATAATCCCTTTTGTAATTTTTTTTTTAAAAGGTTAAATAACAACAATATATATTAGCCCAAATAACAACAAACATAAATCAAACAAAAATAAGAAAAAACCAAACAACAACAAGTGAACAAATTATTCAACAAAAAACCTATTATAAAACAAAAAAGATAAAAATCACTGATCATTCAAATTTGTAACTCATTCAACCTATTCAATAAAAATAATCTTTAATTTCATTTTTCCTTAAAAATTGGTACCATAAAAAATATTGTGTTTGTTTGTTCTTTTTTATGGTGACGACAATTATACTCTTTTTGGTTTTACAGTCGCAACATTTTTACTCTCTTTAGCGACTCGACTCACAATTATAGCACATATTCAAGTTATTGTTTTATTAAATTTTGTATAATTTAAATTTCTAAGTGACCACTCTAAAAAAAATTTCTAAAGCTACCATAAACACTGCGAGTTGTGACTTCTACAAGCCAATCTTTCAAACTAGACTAAAGCAAGACACGTGACATTAACGAATGATTCCACTAATAATAAATTCTTTTCATCAACCCTTTGGAAAAATTGAATCTTTTTGTAGAAAGAAAAAAAATATAAGCCAATTATAAGTCATCATGACAACTGACATGCAAGTCGGTCTTGAAAATGATATTATTCACTAAATTGAGCGATCAATCCTAAATTCCCTTATACTAATACCTCTAAATTGATCCAGTTGGAGAATGTGAAGTAGCTAGAGGAGAATAAACTTGAGATTGAGAGAGACTTTGAACCTTATTTATTAATGCATAATAATGTTTATGTTTTTTTTTTTTTTTTTTTTTTTTTTGTCGGCACCATTTGGGCCAGGGACGATTTTAAAATTTTGATAAAGATTAATATAAATTTTAATAATTAGAGGATCAAAGGGTAAGTTCACTAAACCTCAAGGAAGTTTTTGTAATTTTTTCTAAACTTTTCCATATAAGACCCTTGACTAGTGATCAGTTTCCAGTCTTGGGTTCCCACACGAGAAAAGATTTTGCTAGAAACGAAAATAGGTGTTTCACAATCATATTTCTCAATGGAGTGGTCTTTAGTGAAGGCATTACTGTGTGCTTTACTACTTATTGTTCAAATTCATGAGCAAATGGCTTGTGTGAGGATGGGTTTGCTAGAATTGAAAGTCTTTTTGAAATCCAATGTTAATCTTACCAACCACCTTTTCTTATCATGGGTTAACAAGACAAGAAGTGAGAGTTGTACAATGACTGCCACACGCGAGTCCCTTTTTTTTTTTTCTCAAAAAAAAAAAGGAAGTGAGTGTTGTGGGTGGGAGTGGGTCACATGTAATGCCACCACTAGTCACGTTATCGAGCTCTCGCTCTCCAATTTAATAGATTGGAGTTATTATGATGACCAATGGCTCCTAAATGTGTCCCTGTTGCGAAAAATTATTAGGTATTTTCGGAGTATCATAAATGTGTAGTCCCCCTCTCACATGAATGGTGGGTCTCACCATGAATTTAATTAGTGAGACCCACCATTCATGTGAGAGGAGGGAGTACGCATTTATGATATTCTGGAAATACACAATAATTTCCCCGTGTTGCAACCTTTCTAACACAGAATGAAGAAGTAATTCAACAATATATTATTTACCAAAAAAAATGAAAAAGAAATTTTTGATATTTTTGTGATATATTTTTTATATAATTTCATTAGTTTATTATTTTAGTATTGATTATTTGAATAATCGCTAGATGTATATGTAGTATTTTATTGCTCTTACTTGATTGTTAAGATCAAACAATACAACTAGTTCAAGAACACAAAACAATACAATTGAATAACTCTCAATTGTTACAAAAAATTAATAATTTTTTTAATATTATTTGATAAAGTACTGTAATTTATATAAGTTCAATTTTTTTAATAATTGTTTTTAAAATTACAGTGTAAATTTTTACTTAATTTAATATTGTCTCGCTTATTTTTTTATTTTTTAAAAAAAAAATTTGAAAGCTTTCCCCAGAATTTTCCCACTAACCAAACACAACAGATAAAGAAATAAAACAACTTTATAATCAATTAATCATCATCCACAAACACAATAACTACAACAATCCTAAATCTAAACCCATCTTTTCTTCCATACACAAAATATTTGGATGATAACAGTCATCTGTGAGAGAGAAATGGAGGGAGACAGAGAGAGAGAGAGCTCCATGGCTTGGTTGCACGATCTGAGTCGGCCCAATGGTGTTGGTGCGAAGGAGCCGATGCCATCGTCGTTTGTCAAGTCAGCCATCACCTAAACCACCACCCCCATCAAGCCTCGCAACCCACCATCACCCTCATCTAACCCAATTGATCCGATTCCACAAAACCCCACACCAAAAACCCATATCAAACCTGATCCACAATCACCTAACAAGCGACAAGCCCAGATCGCTACTGTCACCAAAGCCTCGCATTCGTGAGCAATGGCAATCCTCTCTCTCTCTCTCTTCTCTGGATGACGATTTTTTTCTTCTCTATTTTTTTTTTAATCTTTAGTTTAATTAGTTTTTGCGCACTCTTTAGTCTTTTGTTGCGTGAGACGCATGCAACAGTACTCTCTTGTTGTGTGAGCGTAGCTTACTAAAGAAAGAAGAGTGGATTTGCCATTGATTTTCTGAATCTTGTTTTGAGTTTTTTACGCGGTATTTACTTTTATATTTATCTCTGTGATTGTTGAAGGAAACGCTCAGGCATCTTATTTGCCATTTTTCGTATGGATTGTGGATTCTAGTTTTGGCAGATCTGAGACTGATTAATTGTGAATCAGATGCGTTTTGGGATAGATTATTTTTGCCTGCTTATTTTACTTTCAATTTATTCTTGTTACTATTTATGGGTGTCACTGCACTTTTTGGTACTATTCAAGGGTTCTACTGTACTATTTCAGTTAACTTTTACCTTTATCTACAGTACTTTCAACAAAAAGTTTTCAGTTTCAACAAAATAAGCGGATCTCAAACATGCTTGTGGATAAATTATTTTTCATACAAATAATACTATATGCACAAACTATTATACAATATTTTTACAAATGGTTATTATGGTTAACTTCTTACTAGGTCTTATATGGGTCCACTACCAACATCACTTTTCATTTACCAATAACTACTCGCTACATCAATAGCTTGTAAATTTTTTTGTAAAAAAGTTTGTAACTTTAGCATTTTCTTTCCCAACAATTCATTTTTGTTAATAGGATTTCAAAATGGAATTGTCCTGTTTGTGCGTTTTTTAAGTGCGAAGAACTGAATTTATTTATTTTTCTATAATTAGAACATTTTGATTGAATTTTTGCTATTGATTTTGTTTTTTAGGATGAGTTTATTAGTATGAAAAAAAAATTATTCACATTTGAAAATAATTAATTTAGAAAATTTTAGTTTTTTAAAAAAATTATTTTTTATGAGTTTTTTTGGAGTTTTAAATTAAAGTAATAAAAAAAAACCCAAAGTTAAAGGAGTGATTTGGATAGAGATAGACAAAAATCCTAAGTTGAACAAGTTTAATATTTAGAGGACTGAATTGAACGAAAAAAAGAAAAAGTTAAAAGACTGAAATTAATTTTAATAAAACATAGAAGATGAATTTTACATTTTAACCTATTTTTTATATGGTTACATTAGTTTATTATTTTAATATTGATTATTTGAATGGTTGCTAGATGTATATGTAGTGTTTTATTGCTCTTACTTGTTAAAATCAAACAACCAGTTCAAGAATACGAAAACAATACAATTGAATAACTCTTAATTGTTACAAAAAAATTAATAATTTTTTTATTTGATTAAGTGTATTTTATATAGGATCATTTTTATTATTATTAATAATTGTTTTTAAAATTACAGGTTAATTTTTAATTAATTTAATATTGTCCCGCTTAACCTAAAATTATGACCATCACTACAATTGCTACTTTATCCCTTCTTTAGAGCATCTCCAGCAGGCTCTTTAAACCTATCTTTGGAGAGCAAATCCAAAAAAATCAGTTTCAATAGCCTCTTTAAAACTAAAACTTTTGCAAATTTATTTTAGAGTTGCTACAGTTGCTCTCTTGAGGTACAGAGCACTGTAGCAACTCCAAAACACTATTAATCTCCTAAAAATAAAAATAAAAAATATAAAAAATAAAAATTCTTTCCTCCTTTCCTCTTTGTTCACTCTCTCCCTTCTCAACCGAACTCGTTTCTCTCTCTCAAATGTATCGAAACGTTAACACAATCAAAACTCAAACACAATCTAAAATTAGAAGAAATTTAATTAGAACAAAAAATCTAAAATCAGAACCACAACAACAACAATAGATCAAAAACAAGGAAAAAACAGGTTTAATTAGAACAACAAATCTAAAATCAGAATAACAACAGATAAAGAACAAGAAAATGACAAAGTTAATTAGAACAACAAATCTAAAATCAAAAAAAAAAAAAAAAAAAAAAAAAAAAAAAAAAAAAAAACAACAACAACAACAACAAAGAAGCCGATCTGACCCAATCCCAGTTGCATGCACTCAAAAATGGGAGGAAGACGAGCAGCGGTGAAGAGGCGGCAATGCACAGTGAAACTGATTGAAGGTCACTAATCTCCACTAATTAAGCGGCGGTGAAGAGGCAGCAGTGGACAGGGATTTCTCTTACCTTCTTTGTGTGTGTGTGTGTGTGTGTGTTTGACTATAATGAAACCAAAAAAGGTAGGGAGTAGAGAAAGACAAAAAGAGAAATGATAAGTCCACAACATTTTCACAACAAATTTTAAGTGGCAAGTTGTTATTGGTTGTTATTGTTGAGGCAAAAAAGTAATCTTAGTGTTAGGTTCACATTTGAACTAATAACAACTAACCACCTGTGATTTGTTGTGAAAATGTTGTAGACGTAGCATCTCTAAAAAAAAAAAAAAAAAACATGTGGTGTTCCTGTGGACTTTTTTTTTATGATAATAATTATGTGAAATTTTTTTAAGGAAATTAATTATAATTTAATGAATAATAAGAGAGAGAAAAAAAAAAGGAATAGTCTAACCGTGTGGTGGACTCTTTTTAATGATAAGTATGGTAAGTTTTTTCAAAAAGTAATTAATTATAAGTTAATGAATATTAAGAAAAAAAGTAAATGGGTGGACCTATTTTTTTTTTTTTTTTTTTTTTTTTGATACAAGATAGAATTTCTACTCTAACCTAATCTAAGTATATATATGTGTGAAGGGCTCTTGGAGACTTGAACCCCGGCCCTTGCCCCCCACACCCCACAAGCACTTATACTTGTGGAGTGACCAACGCACCAAAGGTGTGCGGTGGTGCCCTTTTTTAATGATAAGTATGGTGAGTTTTGCTTTAAGGAAATTAATTATAAGTTAATGAATAATAAGAATAAAAATCCCTTAAGAAATATGACCATTGAAACATATGACTATTTGAAAATTTGAAAATGTTGTCATTGGCAATTTAAAAATATAGTCGTTAGAAATTTGTAAAATATAGCTTTTGGAAATGTATAGAGGAAAGATAAAGAAAGATTAAAAAAAAAAAGATTAAAGAAAGATTATAGAAAGATTATAGAAAGAATAAAAAAATAATGAAGAAATAATATTTTAATAAGATAGAAGAATGGTAGTAAGTCTATTGGAAAGTGTATTTGAAAAAGTAAGTAAGTAAAAGGTAAATGTAACTGTAACTGTTCACCCTCCAAACAATATAAAAATTTGAAGAAGCTGCTGGAGATGCTCTTAGCAACTACTACCGATAATACGTATATCATTGGGCTTTAATATAGTCATGTACACTTGATCTTCACTTCATATATAAGAAAGGCATAATCAAGAGCCCACACGTCGTATTTAAATGATAAGTGCACATACCTTCTTTTGCTTTCAAAGTTACATATGGTTTCCAATCATAAAACTTCACATATGAACAATGCAAGATGTAGTAATGATTGTAACAGAAATCACATATGATTCTTGATAGATCATTCATTTATTTATTTATTTTCGTATTATGATTATTGTGATAATGAATACACTCCTTTCCTATTGTATTCATGGATTTAACAATTGGTTGAATATGTTTTTTACAGAATCCAATTGTTTGTCTAAAATGAGCAAGCTGGCACACTTAAATTTAAGTGGGAATTACTTTGACAAGGAAATTTTAAGATTCTTAGGTGCCCTCCCAATTCTTAAATCTCTTGACCTAAGTCACAATTACATGGAAGGGCCTCTTTCTAGCCACGGTATGTGCAAATTTAAATTTTCTTCTTCAAGAATACCATGAAAAAGTCTAGAAAAAAACTGAGATTTTATAACCAATTTTACCTTTATTGAGATTTACTTTCTTCATGTTAAAAATCACAAAATGCTTGGTATATGTAAATGATTGTGGTAGTGTGGCTTCAATATGAAATGTGTTATTCTACTAGATCTTTCAGTTGTACTGTTAGTTTCAATCTGATAAATACATATCTCTTTACCAATGACGTAGAACTGGTTAATCTAAACAACTTGAAGGTCCTCATCCTGCAAGGAAATGGTCTTAATAGAAGCCTACCATTCAAGGGTAAACATTCCATCATCTATTTTAACTACAAGAATAATTTTCTTATGATAAGTAAGTTCTTTTAGTATAAGCCAATGAGCCATTTTAATTATTTTCTCTTGACACTATCTATCGTCAATTCTCTTTGTAGATATGGCAAACTTCAGCAGTTTGAAGATTTTAGATTTGAGTGAAAATTCTTTCACTGGAAGTATCCCTCCATATATTGGAGCACTATCTTCACTGAAGGCTATATCATTATCTTCTAATCCACTTAATGGAACTTTACCCATTCGAGGTAAGAATCTACTATGAAATCGAATTTGACAATTTGTTAATCTTCTAAAATTGAATAGGACTGTAAAACCAAGGGAAAGTGAAAGGCTATATAGAATAGATCTAATTGGTTGCAACTTGAACGCACAAACAATTGACATTCACTTTTTCAGGAGTAGAAATTAATTATTTTGATCATGTATACTAATTCACTTGTTCTACTGATTCTTATTTTAGGAGATTTTTAGGATAGACAGAACTAATTAATTGTATTGCTTTTGACAGAAATGTGTGCACTGAAGAAACTTGAAGAGTTAGATCTTAATCGTAATAACTTTGAAGGAATCCTTCCTCCATGCTTAACCAATTTGACATATCTTAGGTTGTTAGATATATCTTACAACCGGTTTAGTGGAAACTTGTCTTTGTCTCCTGTAGCCAACTGGACATCCCTTGAGTACATTGATCTGAGTTATAATATTTTTGAAGGTTCGAGTACATTGATCTGAGTTATAATCTTTTTGAAGGTTCATTCTCATTCAGCTTATTTTTTAATCACTCCAAGCTTAAGGTTATTCAATTTTTGAGTGACAACAACAAGCTTGATATCCAAACTGAAAATCTAAGTTGGGACCCATTGTTTCAATTAAAGGTTCTAGTACTGTCTAAATGTAATATAAACAAGCCCACCGGTAACATTCCTAAGTTTCTCTTTGACCAACATGAATTAGAAGTAGTTGCTATCTCTCACAGTAAGTTGAATGGAAGCTTCCCTATTTGGTTGCTTGAAAACAATACTAGACTACAACTGTTGAGTCTTCGAAGTAACTCTTTTGTGGGTCAATTTTATTTGCCATCATATCACTACATGGATCTTCATTGGTTGGATGTGTCTGACAATAACTTTGATGGGCAGCTTCTAGAAAATATCGGAAAGACAACTCCAAAATTAGAATATCTAAATCTATCCCGAAATTATTTTGAAGGTAATCTCCCATCCTCAATTGGTGACATGAGTAGTTTGAAGAAATTGGATTTGTCCTTCAATAATTTTTCTAAAGAGGTACCAATGGAATTGGTTGCCAATTGCACTTCCTTGGAAATTTTGAGGATATATATTAATTACTTTCACAGTGAAATTTTCTCAAAGCACTTCAACCTATCCTCCTTAATTTCTTTGGAATTACAAAATAATCATTTCACAAGTACTCTTCCCGTGGGACGCCTAAATTTTATTTACCTAGATATTAGCAACAATCACATGTTAGGTATAATTCCCGGATGGATGGTAAACAGTAAAACAAAACCATTGGGCTTAGTAATGATGCTTGTTGACCTTAGTAACAACCTTTTTGAAGGTCATATTCCATGTGAACAAGGTTTATTTGCTATGATAAACCTTTCTCATAATTTGCTTTCTGGATTGTTACCTTCTTGCTTGAATCTAGGGCGTGTAGAGAACCTACTTTTGAGAGGGAACAATCTCACAGGATCACTACTGAAAGCTGTTCTCAATTCATCATATCTTGTGACATTGGACATAAGAGATAACAACTTTTTCGGTAACATCCCTAAAGAAATTGATAGACTTTCTAACTTAAGAGTACTTCCATTGAGTGGCAACCATTTTAGTGGTCTGATTCCAAAGTAGCTGTGTCGGTTGAAGAAGATAGGCATAATGGATCTTTCCAAGAACTCTTTTTCTGGGACAATACCATACTGCTTTCACAACATCACATTTGGGAATCTAGCTGCTAGTGACTTTGTCTACATACATGAATATCTTTTTATGGACTTTGGATTTTTCATCCCATATAAATCTCTTCTAAACAAGCGTCTTATAATTCAAGTGGCATATTTTCTATTCGAGAATCAAATTGAGATTGAGTTTGTGACGAAAAATCATTCTAACGTGTACAAGGATTCCATCCTTGATATCATGTCTGGATTGGATTTGTCATTCAACAAGCTAACAGGTGTAATCCCACCAATGCTAGGACAACTATCTTCAATTCATGCATTGAATGTGTCATACAATCAGTTAACAGGTCCTGTTGCAAAAACATTCTCAAATTTGACTCAGTTAGAGAGCTTAGACCTTTCTCACAACAATTTGAGTGGAGAAATTCCTTCAGAATTGACTGATCTGACATTTCTAGAAGTTTTCATTGTGGATCACAACAACTTATCAGGTAAAGTTCCAGACATGAAAAAACAATTTTCAACATTTGGAGAGAGCAGCTATGAAGGAAATCCATTTCTTTGCGGTTCCCCACTAAAGAAAAGTTGCACCGATATTGATGAATCACCTCCATCATCACAAAAATCTTCAGAGGCAAGTAACAGCAGATGGTATGAAGTTGATCTTCTAGCCTTCTTTACAAGTTTTTTGGTATCTTGCATTATTTTCTTTTTGGGTGTAGTCAGTGTTCTTTATATTAATCCTCATTGGCGGCAACGATGCTTCAACTTGGTTGAGGATCGTATGTACTGGTGTTATTTTTTTGTTTTAAATACCCTAAAAGAGCTGTCAAGCCGTATGTGTCATTAGATGTACTCAATTTCTGTAGAAACCTTTTGTGGTAGTATTGATAAATACCTATGTGAATGGGTATGTTTGGTTTTGAATAATTGTTATCATGCTCTGTTATGAAACAAGGAGCTCACTTGCAGTACTTTTTCATTCGTATTGTAATTATTGTGACTAGCCAATGTCATGTGCGGGTCTGTTATAATTTCATTTTAAAATAATTCGTAGAAAAGTTTTTATATGTGCCATGTAAAATTTATTTTGTCGTATATAATATCATTAAAAATTAGAAAAATTAGTTACAATTATATTATATGTCATGAGGGGAAAAAAAAACAGACAATGTAAAATGATAAGAATTATATGATTATTTCATTGATATATGAAGAATGTGAAATATGACTTCAATGAATTAATAATTATTTGATTACCAATAGCCAGTGGCCTAAGGATTGCCTCCTCCATTGTTGGTTAAATTTCTATGGTTTGAATCCGTCCACCTTTAACCTCAACAAAAAATTATTATTATTATTTAATTATCATTTAACTTAAGCACAAATATATCACAATTGGACAGGACTAGGAGTAAGATCAGATCATAAATTTTCCAGAAAATTTAAATTATTCTTGTTTAGAAAAATAAATGTTTGACTCTATTGTTTTTGGAAAAATTGAAATTTATAAAAAGGTTAATTTTCCATACAATTTCTCCGGGGTCAAGTTAGGTTTTTTAGACCCCTTGATTTTATAGCAAAATTATCAACTTCAAATAATTAATCCGTTATGAATTAATAAGTGGAAAATAATCTCTAAAAAAAGCCCTTTTTTCTGTTGACCAAAAATAATTTTCTTTTGACTTATTTTTTCTAATGCTACCAAATATTAGAAAACACGGAAAACTATCTTTACACAAAGTTTTCCATTGAAACAAACAAAACGCTAGATTCAAAGATTGATTTCTAGGTTAATTGCCATAGATTAAATATGTCACCAATAAAGCAATAAAATAGTAAATTCAATAAAAAATAACATAAGACAACAATAGGGTGACCCAACAAAACCTATGAAACATACTGTTTCACAGTAATAATCTGGAGGGATTTAACCTATCAGTTCCAAGGTAAACTGACCCACTAGAATAGAATTGAAGTTTATACACTAGACTTAATGCTAAATCTTCCCTTTTAAAAAAAGACTTAACCCTAAAACTCTCCGTTTGTGACTTTGAGGTTTAGACAAGCAACTTTAATCTGCACTATGACAACAGTGTTGATTGTTAGTGGAGGCTCAGATCAACTCTCTAAAAAATTTAGGGTTTCTATCTCTCTAACCTCTTTATAAATCGTGCTTAATGGGCCTTTATATAGACTCTTCATTAAGGTTACAAAAACTGAAAACCCCACATGTACAGTCAACTAAATAAATCACGTCAAACCTGAAAAAATTGAATTTGCAATCTTGATCAATTGAACTTCGAATCAAATAGGGATCGAACTCATCTCTCGATCAGTTGAACTTGCAATCAAACTTACAAAAACTCAGTTTTCTTCCACAAATAACTTTCGTCTTGGACTCATAATTTTACATTAAGAACTCAACAAAACTCAATCTTTTTGTCATTGGTTACCAACACCTAATCCGTTGGACCTAACATGTCATACTTGTATCTTAGATTTTCTTGTATAGTTTTAGAAAAGATAGCACTATTTTTCATGTATTGAATAATTGAATAGCCAATGTTTTCAGTGCAACTAAACACCAAAAATTGGTGAAAATATTTTCTAAAAATATTTTTAATGGAAACAAACACAAACGTACGGTAAAAAGGGATGATGGGATAAAATAACTAAAAAATTCTTTGACAAAATTTTAGGGTGCGTAGCCTTGTAGGGATATGGATCCTCTCCGTTTCAAAGAGAAATGGAGAGTATCCATTTCATGGACAAGATCTATTTAAAATAGATCTAAGGTGTAAAATGTGTCACCTTAATTAAATCTTATTACTCAACTCATCAACATGAATGTGGTTTTTCCTAAAAAAAAATAAAAATAACTGCGATTAAACACATTACAGGTTAACATTGTTTTACATAAAAACACGAAACATTAGCATTATCGTTAAGTTCTAGTTTTTTCGCTGAAAGCTATTGGGTATGGTGGTGTTGTGGCAGTTGGAGTTGCTGGTAGTGGCAGTGGTGGACTTTTGCGGCGATGGTCTCATCCTCTAAAAGCCAACCGCCATGACCGCAACTGCCAACCTCTTTCGATCATGACTCCTTTGTCGACAATGGACTCGCGTTTTTCTTTCTTTTCCTTCTCCTCTTGGCCTTTGGCAAAAAACTTCACAGTTTTCGTTTTTTTTTTTTTTTTTTTATGGCAAATTACAATTTAACCACTTATTGTTTGGATGAATTTTAAGTTGTTTATCTGTGGTTTGAAATTTGACACTTTACCCACTTGAGATTAGCTTAGTTAGGGCTCCATAACCCATCTTTGTTAAAAAACATGACTAGATATGTAATTTTGTCCACTTTTATGTATCTTTCCTCCAAAAACACCCAAAAAAAAAACATAAAAATACAAGATCAAATAAGATAAAATAAATCTAGCGAAACAATTGTATCTTAGGATTTCAAACCACATGTAGACAACTTAAATTTCGGTCAAACATTGAAAATACGTGTGGTAAAAAAGTATGTGGAAATACGTGTAATGTTGTTTAAACATTGAAAACTATTGTTTAAAATACACTATCAAACAGCCCCTTAAATTTCCGCCGCTCATAATTCATAAGTCCATAAGTTGTAATTGCCATTTTTTTTTTTTAAACTAACCAACGTTAACCTTTGAGTTACTGATTTTAAAAGAGGTGGCGAAATTATAGCCCTTAGAGCATCCACATCAGTGGATGCAAACTTTTTGTCTATTTTGCACAAAAAAAACTACTTTTTTCTATTTTACACGCCCATTTTTAGAAAGAAAAAAAAAACTCACATCAGTCTATCTATTCTACACATTTATTCAATAAAACATTCATTCTTTTACAATTTTTTATTATTTCTTCACTCACTACCCGTCTCTCTCATAGACCCAACACTACCAACGATCATTCCACACCCAGCCACCATCATCACCCACCCAACTACCATCATCATGGAAAGCCAACCCATTCAATCAGGCCAAATCAACCCCTCTACCAGAAAACCCACTTATCAAACAACGAGAAACAATGAGAAACAAAGGAAAGCCAAATCATCACCCACCCAACCTGAAACCCACTGATCAAATAACGAGAAACAATGAGAAACAAAGGAAGAGTGAGGTGATTGGAGAGGCTTCGTGGCGATCAGCGAGAGATCAGTGGCGGTGGCGAGAGATCAGGGGCTGCAAGAGGTTTAATGGTTTTGCTAGTCTGATGATTTGATCAAATGAGAAAAAGGGAGAGTAAGGTGAGAGTGAGAGCAACCAAAGACAAGGAGAGAGAAAAAAATACTAAAATATTAAATGTGAGTGCTACAATAACCATGTATATATGCATGGTTACTGTAGCACTTGTGCATTTATGCACAATTTTTCATCTACTAATGTAGGTGTTTTTCTGGTCAAAATGTGTAAAATGAAGGGCGTTTTGTATTTTGCAAGACTTTACATCCACTGGATGCTCTTAGATATCTTTGATATGAATCTCAGGAGGAAATTTGCAAGATAGCATTAGTGAGGGAAAGAATATAATAAGTTGACATGCATGAGAAACAATACTGCAAACTAGCATCTCGAGTTTTAGAGGCTCAATTTCAATCTAAATATCGAGTTTCAAATACTCAAATTCCACTCGCTAATCTGGGTCATTTTTTCCATATAGATCTCGAGTTTGTAAAAAGTAAATCCGAGTCTACAAGACTCGATTTCTATAGTGAAACAGACCAAAACGAATCAGAGCGGGCAAGAACAGAGAAAAAGAGAACAAGGGGACAGAGGAACAAAGAACGGTAGAACAGATCAAGAAGGAAGAAGAAGAAGAAGAAGAGGAGGAGGAGAGGAAGAAGAACAGAGGAACAGATCGGGCAGGAAGAAGAAGACTCAGATCTGAAAGGAAGACTCAGATGGGGAAGAAAGAAGAAAAGAACTGAGGAAAAGGAAGACTCAGATGTGGAAGAAGAATGGGAACTTGAGTTTTAAATACTCAATTTCCACGTGGATTTTTTCCACCTCATCCTGCCATCACATGCAATTCGAGTCTTAGAAACTCGAGTTCAAATCTGAACTCAAGTTTTACAGTCTCGAGATGCTAGTTTGCTATATAGTTTTACAAACCTGACAACTAACTAAAATATTTAAAAAATAATGTTAAAAGAAAAAAAAGTTCTAAATCTTAGCCTTTAAATGGACACTCCATTTCATTTTGAAATGGAGAAGATCCGGATCCAGCTTTGTAGTAAGTGATTGAAAAAGAGTGTTGATAGTTGACAAAGAAAAGAACTTTTAAAGCAACGATGTGCGAAGGTCCAAAGCTCTACACCAACAAACCCAAAAATGTAATCTCAAATCATTTCTACGCTTTCCAAAAAAAAAACAATAATATTTTTTTATGTTATTGAGAAACAGTAACAAGGGATTCCAAAAGCACTTAAGTGATTTTGTTGTTTTTGCTTTCAGTATTTTGGTTTTAGGGTCTATTTGGATATTGTTTATTTTGCTGAAATTAAAAATTTATTGCTGAAAGTACTATAAATAAAGGTAAAAGTTAGTTGAAATAGTACAGTGGGGCTCATGAATAGTACTAAAAAGTGCAGTGAGGCTCATAAATAGTAACAAAAATAAGCTGAATAGTGAAATAATTTTCATTTATAATCTGTATCCAAACGGAGTCTTAGTATCTGATTTTTGATTGATTAAGTGCTTGCTTGTGGTCTTTCACAAACAGCACCACTGAAACAATTTCAAGAGCACCAAACAAAAACCCAACGAGTTTCTTCACCATCAGCAATGGTTAGGGGTGTCAATTCGGGTTAGCGTGTCGGGTTCGTGTCTTGTCGAGGTAGGGGTATTCGACTAAATGACTCAACCCTAACCCGACCCATTTAATAATCGTGTCATGATCCTTCAACCCTAACCCGACCTGTTAATAAAGCGGGTTGACCTGACCCAACCCATTTGACCCACTTAATAAACGAGTCGTGTTGGGTTGACACGAATGTAACACAACTCATTTCAACCTGTATAATATTAAATATAACATCCATCTAAAAATAATTTTTTTTACATCCCGAAAGCAGTGCATACACTTCAAGTCTTCAACTGACATTCAAAATAATATAGTTCAACAAAAATATAATATTCATCTAGAAATAAGTTCTTTACACTCCAAAAGAAATGCATAAACTTCAACTCAAATTCAAAATAACATAATTTAACAAAAATAAAATAACATAGTTTAACAAAAATATAATATCCTTGGAACTCACCAAATGCTAAGTATCAATATTGAAAGAATTGGAGCAAACAGTAGACTAATCCTGATTATGACTATGATTATCATCCATAGATTCTAGTGTTGTATATATAGGTATATATAAAGATAGGTTGTAATAATGTTGTTTGAGTTTAGAGAATATTATTTCATAAAGTGAAAACTCAGGTTCTGGAATTTTCTAAGTGAAAATTCTGAATTAAGCATTTTCGATCGGTCAAAGATAGTAAAGTGAGTAGTAAAGCTAAAATTTAAAATTTAAAAAAAAAAAAAAAAAAAAAAGATATTTATAAGAAGGTTTAGAGATTTAGAGTTTGTAGGGTTTAGAGATCTAGGGTTTGTAAAGTTTCAATTTCCAATTATATCCCTCGTAAGTTTTTGTAATTATTCACTTTTCTTTTTAAATTTAAAATATATGTTGGATATAAAAGGTATTTGACAAATCTAAAATAAAATGAATATTTATTTGTTAGACGAGTTAAATAGGTTATGTTAAGTGGGTCATTTCGGGTTGACACAAATAAATTAACGTGCCAAACGTGTCTGTTGCGAGTTACGCGAGTTGACCTGCTTATGACACGTTTCTTATCGTATCGCTTTCAAGTCGACCCGTTTATGACCCAAACCCATTAAGGCCCAACCCTAACCCGCAAAAACCCGTGTCGAGTTCGTGTTGTGTTCACAGGTTGGGTCGAACATTGATACCCCTAGCAATGGTCACTCATGAGTCTTCAACTCTGCCACCCCAGCCACCACCAAAAGAGTCATTCGCTCGGCGTTACAAGTTTCTCTGGCCTATGCTCGTGGCTGT
Source organism: Notholithocarpus densiflorus (assembly GCA_030021035.2). Classification (NCBI taxonomy): domain Eukaryota; kingdom Viridiplantae; phylum Streptophyta; class Magnoliopsida; order Fagales; family Fagaceae; genus Notholithocarpus; species Notholithocarpus densiflorus. The sequence continues at coordinate 16,772 of JARYZH020001474.1, forward strand.
CAATCTTGCTGTTGGAGGTCCCTTTCTTTTTCTTTTTCTTCAGCTTTGTAATTCACTGTTTATCTTAATTTCCTATCTACAGTAATATATGTGGGTGTTTATTTCGTCTGCAAAGTGATTAAATTTATAAAAAGGTAATGGGTTTTCAGATTTCAGCTTAAAAGATTTGTTTTTTAAGCTTATCGGGTGCTTTTCATGATGTTATTGTTGATGGGTACGCTGTTGTTAGGATAGGGGTTATGGTTTTAAATATCTCATTTTTGGAGGAATCCTTGATGGGGATGGAGGAATTCTGATTAAATGGGATTTGGTGTTCCATGGTTGGGCTTGTGTGGGATTTATGATTCTCCTTAGTTGAGGAATTGTGTGATAAGATGTTGATTCTAGCCTCTGTGGATTTAGATCTTAATTGGTTATGTCATATGTGACATCTAATTACTAATATGCACTAAAGAATCTAGGAACGCAAATGTGTAAAGAGTGGTGATAAGTATGGGGTTAATATACTGTTCCTATTAGAGGGGATATAAACATTTTATGTCTTGTGTGGGATTTATGATTCTCCTTTGATATCCTTTGACCAAATGGCAATGTCCCCACCAACCCTCCCCTTCCCAGTTGAAGTAGAGGCAAAATCACTGTTTGAATCCCATGTCCCGGCTTTGTATAGTTGTTTATTTTTCTATTGATAAAGACCATTATTTCTCAACTTAAACTTTTAGTTCACTACAGGTTTCGATCCAAGCTCCTTATAAATGGATGCATATTCCTTCATTTTGGAAATCCTGGAGTTTGTTGTTGACGAAATTTCTTCTTGTTTTGTTAAAATGGGAGTAACAGCAATAGCTCAAGGCATTCTTCATTGTATTAGTACAGCCTTACGATTGCCTAAACAGAGTAATGGTTTTGGCTATTTACCATGGAAAACAGCCAATGATCAAGTAAAAGACTTATTTGTCTATCATTCTAAGTATAATCATTACAAAAGGTGGAAGAAAAATACACACAAAGAATGCAATTCTTGCATAATTTTTACACCTTGTCCTATAATCTTAATTCTGACTCCCCTAAATTGGAATTCTAGTTACACCAATTCCTGATCCAAACATATTACTAGTGAATTAGATGCTACAAATAATTTCAAGAAAAAATTGATAGGAAACAGTTAACTCAACTAGTAAAGTTTCTAATGGTTGAATAAAAAAACTGAGGTTCAATCTCCGCCTACACCAAAAACCGATTGGTGTCTTGGTTTGATGATAAAAAGCATTATCCAGAGCGGACGTCATAAGTTGAAACTCTAAAAAAAATATCATTTCTCTTTCTTTATGGGTTCCAGTTAACTTAACTAGTAAAGTCTTTATTGGTTCTATAAGAAATCTGGGGTTCAATTCCCGCTTACACAAAAAAAATTATTAGCGTCTTGGTATGATGATAAAGAGTTATCATCAGAAGCGGACGTCATAGATTGAAACTCTCTCCAAAAAAAAAAAAAAAAACTTCAAGGCATTTATTTGAAAGAAAATCAAGACTAAAAGAATGGGAGAAAAACACTTAAAGGCTTAAATTAATGGAACCCATGTTTTACCACAAAATATTTTATAAAAAAAATTACTTAAGTACTAGAAAACCTTAAAGTTTTCTCTTTTTTGAATATTTTATAGCTTTAAATTCTTAATTTTTACCATAAATCCATAATTTAAGTACTTAGAAGAACGAAGAAAGAATGTTGCATTTTACTTTTTTTTTTTTTTTTTAAGAAATGAAGGTAGTGAGATTATTTGTATACAACTTTGTAGGTATATTACTATACATTTAACATTGATTTATTTTCTTAATTTATTTTAAGGAATCATATTAGATGTTAAACTTTATACATTTAGATTAATCTCTTGTTTTATTTTCTCCAAAAAAGAGAAGAAGATTAATCTCTTATTTAAATTTTAATAAACTATTAATTGATATTTAAGTTTATGTATGTTAATGATAAGAAACAAAGCATTGATTACTTTAATTAACCAATTGTTTATTTATTTGCTATTAATATCTATTAATATTTTAAAGTTATTTTTTGCTTTTAGACCTTTTCTTATAATCTTAATTTTTACTCCTCTAAATCAAAATTCTGGCTCCACCACTGCCTAATCCAAATACATTACTTGTGAATTAGATGCGACGAATAATTTCTAGAAAAAAATGATAGGAAACAAATGCCAAGGCAGTATCGTTTTTCTATGGTTTTTTTCCAACCAGTTGGCCCTATCATTGATCATACTACAAACAGAGGGAGGGTGAGAGAGAGATATAGAGATAGAGAGCAGCATTTCATCAATAAAGACCATTTTAATGGCACTAATAGATAAGAAAATGGACAAGCAGCAAATGGTGCGGTGGTGTGGTGATGCTTTCCAACAACCTTGGGCTGATTAAGACCAAACCCCCAATTTATTCATGTTCAGGATTGGGTTTACCCTGCAACTGGAGGTCCCAGAAGTGGTTTGGTTTGTGATGGGTGATGTTCTAATCCTGTTTTTGGTATTGGGTTACTTCAAATTCAGCCCAACCAAGAAGGCCTTCAACTGCCAAATTCCCTTGATGAAGTCCGAGCAAGACTTCTCTATTTCCAAAACTGCGTTCTCACTTTTCTTTCGTGTGACTCTTCCTAAATTTTTGTTCCAACCCCCATTTTGATTTCCCTTCCCATTTTTATACCCTCTTCTTAGTGGAGCTCTTATGATGTTGAAATATTCTACACGTGTGAGACCCTCCACCCTTGGGACCTAAGTGGATCTTTGGGTCCAGGCTACTATTCCTACTTATCAAATCACTTGCCAAAGGTGTAGTCCGACATTTTGTTAATGAGAAGATTGTCTAGTAACTTGTGTCTGATGTCAAATCTTATGCTTAGCAGGAAGTTTCCCCTAGACATCGACCAATATACTCGACGGGACGGGTTCTTGTTGGCGGGCTCCTTCGAGGTGACGTATTCCTAATCACGTTTCACTTTGTTAAAGTGGATTATAATTGGGCCGGCATGGTTTCAAATGGGCCAAGCCTAATCTGGAGATGAGTCTCCCTTTTTGCCCCCACTACAAATGGCAAAACACCATCACTTTCATTGGAATTTATTTTCCAGTATGTTGGCACTTGGCACCCATTATTAGAGAAAGATATGGTTTATTTTCCAGTGAATTGGCAAAGAAACCAATTTTCAAAGTGGTCCATTACCAAAAAGTGATATTAAAAAAAAAAAAAAAAAGTCGTTCATGAAAATTTTTTGATTTCAATCCGCCCACAGAGATAGAACCCACACCCAATTTGTGATTATTACAGTACCTACTGAAACATTTTTTAAAAAAAGTTCACCAATTACAAAATAAAACTTAATTATGTTGTGAATTTGAATGTATAATTGGGTATGTTATTATTATTATTATTATTATTTGTTATTATTATTATTATTTTAAGAAAACTAGCATCATTCTTTTGATTTAAAGGAAAAAGCAGACCCATTATAGTCCTTGGCTTCTTCAATCAGGTGGTCAGCGAAAAATACGTACAGGCAAAAAAAACAAAAAACAAAAAACAAAAAACCCTTTTTCAGTACGTCAGAAAATCCAAGAAATAAAAGACTGCTTTATCTAGTATAAGTTTTCCATAAAAAATATGATCAGAAAAGAAAAAAAAATTCGAACGATTTTTGTTTTTATTTTTTTATAACATATACTATGTTGTTAAACACACATAATGAATTCCATTAGCAACTGAAAACTAGTTAATTTTAAGGAAGAAAGATTAGATGAACATTGCGACTTGTGACTTCTACTGGCCAATCTTTCAACTAGACTAAAGCAAGACACATGACATTAAGGGTGTGTTTGGTTGAAGGTGAAATAGGGTGGGTGCAAAATAATGGAGAAAAAATATGAGAGAAAATGAGTTTGTGTGTTATTTGGTAAGGGGGAGGGAGGGAAAGAAAATTTTTGGAAGGGGCTCAGCATTTTCCACCCAAGCCACACAAAACTTATCTCTCCAAAATAGAGAGAAAACAAGCATGAACAGTTTGTTGCTTGTCCAATTACCATATTGCCCCAAATTAAGTCTCACCTACACTCTTCTAGCACGTGAAATACATCTGATATCTTTCTCCCAATTGCTTCTCTTTTGTTTCTTCTACACAGCCACAACCACGTGAAATAATCAAAGTATTAAACAACATGTGCAACGTCGAGTTTGTTCTTTCTCTGCCGTATTTAATAATAAAGTAAAATGATATAATGAGTAAAAAAACAATAATTAATATATTATATTATATTATATATTATTGAATTAATTTTAATTATTAATAGTTAATATTTTCTTCTTCTTTAATGAGTACAAAGAAATTATATTTTTTTTTATGAAAAAAATTATATTTTACATATTATGTACTAATTTCATAATAGTAAACTTATATAAACTACAATTTCTATCCTCCCACTTTTCTCCACAACCAAACAAAAAAGATTTACATCCCTTCACTTTTCCATCCTTCCAACCAAACATACATCGAGGGAAAATTAAATATTTTCTATCCGTCCGTTTTTCTATCCTCCCAACCAAACAGACCTAAAGAATGATTCCACTAATAATAAATTCGAGGGAAAATTAAATATTTTCTATCCATCCGTTTTTCTATCCTCCCAACCAAACAGACCTAAAGAATGATTCCACTAATAATAAATTATTTTCACCAACCCTTTGGAAAAATTGGATCTTTTTTGTAGAAAGAGAAAGATATTAAGCCCATTCTCAAAGAAAAAAAAAAAGATATTAAGCCAATTACAACTCATCATGTCAACTGTCGAGCAAGTTGGTCTTGAAAATGATATTATTAACTAAATTGAGCTATCAATCCTAAATTCATGTATACCACTAATTTAATTGGTCCAGTGGGAGATTAACAAGAAATCACGGGGCAGTAGGAGAATATAAATTAGAGAAGAACAAATTTGAGATTGAAAGAGACTTGAACCATTTTTATTAATGCATAAAGATATTTTTGAATTTTTTTTATTTTTGTTGACACCATTTAGGTGACAATTAATTTTGATCAAGATTACTATAAATTTTAGAAATAAGAGGATCAAAGTGTAAGTTTACTAAACCTCAAGGAAGTTTTCGTAATTTTCTCTAAACTTTTTCTATATAATACCCTTGACCTGTGAGATGTAATAATTTCTCCCTAATCTCAATCTTTTCATTAGTTGTGAACTCACGGCACTTTCTGTTTGGCTTATCTCTTTTTTTTTTCTTTTCTTTTTTTTTTTCTTTAATTACTTCCCACGGCACTCAACTTCAAGGTAGGGGTGTCAATTCGGGTTAGTGTGTCAGATTCGTGTCGTGTCGAGGTAGGAGTATTCGACTAAATGGGTCAACCCTAACCCGACCCATTTAATAATCGTGTCATGATCTTTCCACCCTAACCAGACCTGTTAATAAGGCAGGTTGACCTGACCCAACCCATTTGACACGCTTAATAAACGAGTCATGTTGGGTTGACACGAATGTAACACAACTCATTTCAACTTACATAATATTAAATATAGCTTCCATCTAGAAATAATTTTTTTTACATCCCAAAAGCAGTACATACACTTTAAGTCTTCAATTCACATTCAAAATAATATTGTTCAACAAAAATATAACATTCATCTAGAAATAAGTTTTTTACACTCCAAAAGAAGTGTATACACTTCAACCCAAATTCAAAATAACATAGTTTAACAAAAATAAAATAATATAATTCAACAAAAATATAATATCCTTGGAACTTGCCAAATGCTAAGTATCAATATTGAAAAAATTGGAGCAAACAGTAGACTAAAGTTTATAAAACAAAAACATTATGTAGAAAAAATTACTGCAGAATTTTGAAACACTAAGAAAACGGTTTTCTCAGTAAACACATGAGAGAGAGAGAGAGAGAGAGAGCAATAATCGGTTTGAAACTTTGAGTTTGAGAATTGGGCGTGAGACTATAAGATAGTAGAGTGAGTAGTACGGCTTAAATAAAAAAATAAAATTAGATATTTATAAGAAGGTTTAGAGATTTAGGGTTTGTAGGGTTTAGAGATTTAGGGTTTGTAAAGTTTCAATTTCCAATTATATCCCTTATAAGTTTTTGTAATTACTCACTTTTCTTTTTAAATTTAAAATATATGTTGGATATAAAAGGTATTTGACAACTCTAAAATAAAATGAATATTTATTTGTTATACGAGTTAAACGGGTTGTGTTAAGTGGGTCATTTCGGATTGACACAAATAAATTAACGTGTCAAACATGTTTATTGCGGGTTACGCGAGTTGACCTGCTTATAACACATTTCTTATCGTGTCGCTTTCGAGTCGACCCATTTATGACCCAAATCCATTAAAGCCCAGCCTTAATCCGCAAAAACCCGTGTTGGGTTCGTGTCGTGTTCGCGGGTTGGATCGAACATTGACACCCCTATTTCAAGGTCTTTAATTAAAAGAAAATAAAGGTTTAAAGAATGGGAGAAAAACACTTAAAAGACTTAAATTAATGGGACCCATACTCTAGGACGAAATAATTTTAAAAAAAATTACTTAAGTACTATAAGATAGAAAACCTTGAAGTTTTCTCTATTTTTTTTTTCCATTTTTTTGAATATTTTATAGCTTTAAATTCTTGATTTTTACTATAAATCCAAAAATTAAGTACTTAGAAGAATAAAGAAAGAATGTTGCATTTTAAATATTTTTTTAAAAGATATGAAGGTAGTGAGATTATGCACATACAACTTTGCAGGTATATTACTATACTTTTAATATTTTTTTTATTTATTTCGAGGAATCATATTAGATGTTTAAATTTTATACATTTAGATTAAGCTCTTATTTTTAAGTTTTTTTTTTTATACTTTGTCTTATAATCTTAATTTTTACTCGCCTAAATAAAATTCTGGCTCCACCACTTCCTGATCCAAACATATTAATTGTGAATCAGATGCAATGAATAATTTCAAGAAAAAATTGATAGGAAACAAATGTCAAAGCAGCATCATTTTTCTACTGCTTTTTTTTTCAACCAGTTGGCCCCATCATACTACAAATGGAGGGAGGGTGAGAGAGAGGGCTAGATAGCAGCATTTCATTAATTAAAAAATGGAATGGACAGGCAACAAATGGCAAAACACCATCACTTTCATCGGAATTTCTTTTCCAATATGTTGGCAATTGGCACCCATTATTAGAGAAAGAGATGGTTTCTTTTCCAGTGAATTGGCAATGAAACTAATTTTCAAAGTGGCCCATTAGCAAAAATTGATATTAAAAAACTATAAAAATCGCTCATGAGAATTTTTTGATTTCAGTCCGCCCACATAGACAGACTCATGCCCAATTTTATAACATATTTACATGTCAATTTGTGATGATTACGGTAGCTGCTGAAAAAAAAAAAAAAAAGTTACAAAAACACTTAAGTATGTTGTGAATTTAAATATATAATTAGGTGTTCCTAACATTATTATTATCATTATTTTAAGAAAACTAGCATTATAGAAAACTAGCATTATTCTTTTAAAATGTTGATATTTTATTTGATGGTTAAATAAGAGATCTGAAATTCAATCCCCGTCTATACCAAAAACTAATTGGTGTCTTAGTCTGATAATAAAAAACTATCATCAGAAACAAACGCTATAGGTTGAAACTTTTTCAAAAAAAAAAAAAAAAAAATCTAGTACAAGATTCTGTAAAACATATGATCAGAAAGAAAAAAAAAAATTTTGAACTTATCTCAAATTAATAAAAGTTTCCTAAAATCATGCCACTATCTTTGTTTTTATTTTTATTTTTATAACATATACTACGTTGTTAAACACACAACGGATTCCATTAGCAACTGAAAACTAGTCAATTTTAAGGAAAAAAGATTAGATAGACATCACCAGTTGTGACTGATCTACAAGCCAATCTTTCAAACTAGACTAAATCAAGATGTGTGACAGTAACGAAGGATTCCACTAATAATAAATTCTTTTAACCAACCCATTGGAAAAATTGGATATTTTTGTAGAATAAAAAGGATATAAGCCAATTACATGTCATGAGATTCTCATACCCAAAGACCTAAAAAAAAGTTTATCATATAAATTATGGATTAAATATGAAAACCTTATAACTTTCTCTATATAAAGGCCCATAGACTTATAACATTCTTGTCTTGAGCACTTACACAGAAGTTGGTTTAGCTAGAAATGAAACTAGGTGTTTCACAATCATATTTGACAATGGAGTGGCCTTTAGTGAAGTTTTTGCTGTGGGCTTTACTACTTTTCGTTCAAATTCATGAACACGGAGCTTGTATTGAGGATGAGAGGATTGGTCTACTAGAATTAAAGGCCTTTCTGAAATCCAAAACTAATCATACCAAACCCCTTCTTCCAACATGGGTTAATGACACAAAGAGTGAGTGTTGTAGTTGGGAGCAGGTAAAATGTAGCACCTCCACTGGTCATGTGATCAAGCTCACGCTCGCCAGTATAAACCAAGAGCAAAATTATGAAGATACTTGGTATATAAACATGTCTCTATTTCAGCCTTTCAAGGAGCTAAGAAATCTTGACTTATCTAACAACAAAATTGCTGGTTGGTTAGGAAATGAAGGTATGTGAGCATTTGCTTCTACTATCACTCACACACACACCTGCGCACACACATAAGAACTTTGAGCTATTTGTCTTGCTTAGGATTATAACAGGGCTAATGGTTTACCAATCAATTTTAGGTTTAATAGGAAAGGCTTGAGATCATGGTAATTGGATTCAATTAAATATCCCAAATCAAATTAAAAATATTGTAGTTGTTCATCTTTTCACAATTCGATTAATTAAATTTATTTTAGAGGAAGTCTTTTTAATTATTAGATTTAAATTAGATTAGATATAATTATATTCAAGCTATATTTTTTTAGGATTAATTTGAGGACATCCATCTATTCTAAAATTTACGTATGTCAAATATGTATAACCATAATTAATTTACAAGTATTTTAGGAGGCTCATTATGATGTGTCAAATATTTATAATGTGTACAAATCATTGTTTGCCATATGACATTATAGGTTTACATTAATTTAAAAGATAACACATGTACCACCGCACACCCTTGGTTAGACATGGCAAAACGGGTCAGAATTTTCTGACCCGACCCATTTGATCCGCAACCCAATTGACCCGTTTAAAAATGACCCGTTTTGACCCGTGACCCGTTTGGCCCGACCCGAACATGACTCGACCTGCCCGTTTTGCCACGTCTACCAATATTGAGTAGATTGAGATTGAGGTGTAATTCTTATAAAATATTTACTTATTCTTCATTACTTAATATGTTATGTACTCTATTATAGTTTGTCATTCTTTACTTGCCACCTTCATTTTCTCTTCCTACTTTAAACAAATCGAAGATTATACCAAGATTAGCTTCTAGAAAGCTAGAACAATAGTTGCACCAAATTTAGGTATCAAGTGTTTAGTGATAATTGGTAACAGTATCACCAGTGATAATCTAATCACAGTTAAGGAACTCATAAACAATTGACAGATTGCATCTATTTCAACAACAACAACAACAAAAATAAAAATAAATAAATAAATAAATAAATAAACTTATTTGAAAAATACGAGTCAACTCAACCCAACTCTCGACCCGCGACCCGTTTGACCCGCAACCCGATTGACCCGTTTAAAAATGACCCGTTTTGACCCGCAACCCGATTGACTCGACCTGCTCGTTTTGCCATGTCTACCCTTGGTGCGTTGGTCACTCCACAAGTTTAAGTGCTTGTGGGGTATAGGAGGTAAGGGTCAGGATTCAAGTCTTCAAGAGAGAGTTTCACACACATATACACTTAGATTAGACTAGAGTAGAAATTCTATCTTGTAAAAAAAAAAAAAAAATGATAACACATGTCATTGTCATATGCATTGAGTAAAGGACACGTATCATCATTTTGTACATCCACCAAGTTGTGTTCTACTTAACTTAATTGATAAAGTCTCTAATGGATAAATAAGAGATCTATGGTTCAATCTCCACCTACATCAAAAATTGATTGGTAGCTTGATCTTATGATAAAAAATGCAATTATCGTAAACGGACGCTATAGGTTGAAACTTTATAATAGAAGCCAAGTTAGACCCCTACACACGCATCTAAAGAAAACAAATATAGTTCATCAAGCCTATCCAAAAAAAAAAGTTCATCAAAGCATTAGACAACAACACGTGTTGAAATTGAGAATGAGCTTGAGAAAAATTACTCAAATTAATAGTATATTATGCAAATAAATCTTTTATTATTATTAATTATAAAAATCAGTTACACTTCTCTAAATATAAAAATCAATTACACGGTGAGGACTGAGGAGGACTCGGCCATAAATTCAGGTACCTATCATGCCACCTTCATATCTCTGTTTTAGCTCCTTTCATTCTTCTTATTTCTTGCAAATTTTATTTTCGTTTCACCATCTTAAACGTTTGTTAACCATCTTAATCATTTCGCAAACCGTATAACGATCCTTGCATGATTCAGGATTCTGTCCAAAATCAAAAACGTCATTCCGTCTTTCTTCTTAATTACCCTCTCTCAACGTTTGTTAAAGCCAAATAAAATGGTGTAACAGTCCTTACGAATATTCTCATTATTTATATCTGATTTCATCTCTTCCTCTCTCAACCCAATTCTATCTCCATCAAACCCAATTTGAGTCAACCATTGTTTAGAAATGAATCATCTTAATAAACGGTGTTGTAGACTTGTAGTGCCAAAAATGTGGGACTATCAAAACCTGCACGCACCACATTCGAACCAGCAGAAAATATACATCCTACCTACTATCATAAATTCGTGTGGAGATGTTTGGTCGATTTGAAAACTTTCAGTGCATTATTTTTGTTCTTTTGGTATTGCATGCCAATGGTGTCATACGTTCGATGAAATTTCTACTAAATTTGATGTGAGTTCTTTTCATTCAATTCCCCTCCCCCTCTCATCTTGTGATAAATCTGAATGATTGGTTAATTTTGTATAGTCGTTTAATTTATATGGCCCATGA
>JARYZH020001475.1:0-27877 GCA_030021035.2 Notholithocarpus densiflorus
TGCAAGACTTTCAAAATTCAATATTGAAAGCTTGTTGAAAATAATGACGTAGGCAAACACAAGCATATAAGCCGGATAAATAGACTTATCTACATGTGTTTGCTTAATGAGTAAAGAATGAATTTAACTCACAACTTCTAAGATTGAATTAGGATGGCCAAGAAAGATTTTCAATCTCCCATTACCGTAGGCAGTAATTACACCATCCATGGTTCTGTAACAAGGAAATTCCATTTAACAAAGCGTGAATCAATCATGAAAATAGGAGGAAAAAAAATAGTCTAGAATAGTTTTATTTTTCTTGATTGTTTTATAGGTAAATGATAGGGGGTGACAAGTGGGGTTAGAACCACAAACATATAGAGCATCACAAATGATGCCGTTATTACTAAACAGTCACTTGAGCCACTTTATTTTCTTGATCACCTTATCTTCTCAATTACCCAACCAAAAAATAAAATATAGTTTTTCAGAATTGTGAGCTTGTATAATTCCATGTCAAATTATGATTACCTCGCGCCTTCAATCCAACCTAAAAATGGTTCTTTGTAAGTACTGGTTACCATGGTGAGACATACGATAGCCAAGGGCAGATTCTGATGAAATTGTCCTAAAATCATTTCCCCCAATGCCTTCGTATATACATAGTTGTTTGGCCATCCATATAGTTTTGCCCTTGCAATTAATTAAAAGAAACAGATCAAATTAAAAAAGTAAGGAAAAAAAAAAGATCATCTACAAAATACTTTTTTTTTTTAGAGTACTTCCTATTACATACATTCTAGTATACACATAGTACACACAAGCTACAATTTACAAGAGATCTCATGACTTTAAGTCATAATTTCAAAGTTTGAATTCATGACTTAAACTCATGAGTTTCCTTGTAAAATGATGTTGTGTGTACTATGTGTGTACACTTAGTTGTATACACTAGTCATTTCATTTATTATTTCAAAAACGTTTTTAGTAAATACATATGATTGACATGAAGGTGACAACTATCATGTCATTAGAAATTTTATTAAAGGATTTTCAACATATTTTGTAAGATTCTTAAAAACCTTTTAATGCCCAAATCCTTCATCGTGGATGTGATCTCTTCATTCGTGGCACCTTGCACTCGTAATCTATCTAGGTATTCCTCCACAACTTATTTTTCGGCATTGATAACTAATCTTGAGGTTCCCTTTGGTGTGTCTTCCATGTGTAATGGGCTCTCAAGTATGTTGCCCCCCTTTTCGCTAGACACATAAGCTGTAAAAACAACAACGATAGTCTATTATGGAGAGCTCAAGTAAACTAAATCAGTTTAAAAGGGTAGAGTTCAAGTCTACACTGACCGGTTGATACATGGAGAAGCACCTTCAATTTAATACATTTCTTTGCAAAGTTCAAAACATGCAAAGCACCATATGTGTTGATGCCCAATGCAACATCATATCTAAAGAAAGGAATAGAAAAGGTAAAATAGTTTCATTGTTTAATTATATGAATCATTTTGACCATGCACACAATATTGTTCTTTGTTACCTTTCATCAAAGTTTGTTGTAGCAGCAGAATTTAAGATGATGTCTATTTCTTTCCACATCTCTTCTATTAATATAGAATCTTTGATTCCAAAATTCTCGTCACTGATGTCACCAGAGATAGGAGTAACCCTTTCAAATATAAAGGATTCTAGATTTGCACCCAAATTATTTCTTAGAACCCTAAATATGTCCTTTTCTATCGCCTACAGATAAATAGTACAAATGATTGATTAAACACAATGTTCCTTGAACGTTACTAAGTCACATGTAAAAATAATAATAATTTATTTAAACCTATTTTAGTTTTTAAACATTAAGGATCAAAATAACAATTTTTCCAAACGTAAACGTGTATTTTACATTTCGCTCTAAATTAAAGAGATCAAGTAACATGTAAAAACTGAAAACCAATATGTAGTTCGGTGCATTCATTTTCTTTATTAGAGAATTAAAAAGTACTTAATTGGTGTACCTCTTCACGAAAGCGTTGTGTAGCAAACTCGTTGTCTGAAGCTCTCACAAGAAGATAGAGCCTTTTCACATTTGGTTGAACCCTTAGTATTTTCTCCACAAACACTGCATGCATTTTTCAAGTAGGGTTATCACGTATCACTAACACCAACATCCTTCAACACATGCACGCACAAGATTATAAACAAACAAAACACGCACGTTGTGCTATACATAAACGAGAGGAGCCAAGGAAGGAGAGAGAGAAAGAGAGAGAACCTTTTGCTAGAAAGCCTGTGGCACCAGTGACTAAAACAGTCTTGTTCTCAAAAAATTGGAGTATGCCTTCCAACTCCATGAGAGGAAAAAAATGAGAGAGGGAGAGAGTAAATGATGATGATCTCAAGCAAGAAGTAGATGATTTCTAAGGGGGATTTGAGAGTCATAGGCTCATAGCTTTCTTTTTTTATATAGTATGTTTTGGCATCTTCCTCTCAAGCTTCTTTCCTTTTTTGGGTATTCATTAGAAATCAATTGCATTGTTACGCTATTTCCAAATGTACTCGTATATTAAATTTTTGTACCAAGGTGGCTGGGGATTTGCACAAGGTGGGAAAATTTTGATTGCTGAATGATCACCCTACTGAAGTAGAGTAGGGTAGTTGAACCACAAACCATCAAAGTCTACACATTGTCGCACCTAATTTACGTTGCTGTATAGAAAACTATAAAACTATAATACTGGTAGTTAGTAGCAGTTTGTTTGTTGTTCAAAAATAAATTATATAATCTCATTTTCATATACGTTTATCTTGCCCCTTTATTTGCATTGTTTTACAAGGCTTCTTGGCAAGGCATTGATGATTACAAAGGTATAGTCAAAAAATTTAAAAATATATATATATAATTTTATAAGTAAAATTGATTACAAAAAGGTGGCGGCTACGCACGTACTGAAGTAGACGACTGATGAAGTGTATAATTCCTCTACCATTTCTACTCCGCATTTTCAAAGTCGTAAGAATTTCTAAACTTTCGCTTTCAAAAAAAACTTTAAAAAGTAATAATAATAATAATAAATAAATAAATAAATAAAATCACACACACAAACAAACCCTAGCTACTTATAATTAATAGCTTCACACGCTATTAATCTCCTAGAGTATCCCCTCTCGACTGCATAGGCCACACACGCTAGTGACACCATTGTGTCGGCAACTCTCTCTCTCTCTCCAATAGTCAATAAAAACTGTAAAGTTGAGTTTTTGTTTCGAATAGTAGTAGCACGTTGATTGCGTGGTGGTAGGGTTGTTCCCTATTACTGATAACCAGTACAGCTAAGTTTTCGGTTTGAATATAATAGTTAAATTTGATCCTTTAAAAAAAAATGGTAAGAAATATCCTAAGAGTATTTGTTAATGAATTATTTTAAAAAAAGTTTTATAGAAAAAAAAATAATTAATATTTTAATAATTTTTTATATTTCTTATAAAAGTTATATTAAAACTTGAGTTTTACTAATGTATGCCTTTAGGGCATATATTAATAAATCATTTTAGGAAATTTTTTATGAAAAAATAAGTTACTAACTTTTTTTTACAGTTTTTTCAATTTTTCATAAAACTTTTCAAAAAATGAATGATTAATATATGCCATAAATGGCCACATTAATCAAATGATTCAAATCCTTAAAACTTTCTTAAAATAGTTTATTAATAAATACTCTAAAGGCACTCGTTAACATGACAAAATCTGTGGAAAAGAAAAAAAGAAAGAATAGAAGTTACATTTAGTACGGTGATTACACCGCAGTGGGGTTCTTTGACTTAGTGACATGCTTAGTAAAGCTTAAAAATGCCTCACCCACGCGCCACTTTGTTCAATGCCTAGTGCACATAGACAAAAATGAGAACTCATAAATAAATTTATATTTATGGCCCGTTTGGATAAAGGGAGGAAGGAGGAGTGGAGGGGAATAGAGTAGAGTTAGCTAAAAATAAGCTAATTTTAGACTAAATCTATTCTACTCTATTCTACTCTACTCTCCCTCCCTCCCCTTCAATCCAAACGGACCATTAGTGATTGTCAATAGGTAGGTTTAAATCATTATTTTTTAACTTAATAGCCTAAATCTTAGTTCTTTTTGTCTATTTGTTTGATCTAATTCATTGAGGGGAAAAGTTTTGCTGCAAAAAGAAAGCATCACATGTCTAAGGGTGCACATGATCAAGTGGTTTTTTAGACACTTATCTCTTTCTTTTTACTACCACATAATTATGTATGCATACAAGGATGCAATAAAACATTTCCCTTCATTTTGAGTGGTCCACTTCCTTCTTTCGTTCCAAGTTTATTATTTGTCTCTCTGTTTCTTGAGCACTATGGCATTGTTAGGCTTACATAATTAATACACGTCCTCACATTATTATTATTATTATTATTATTATCATTTTTAAAATCTTGTATTCTTTTTTACGTAGCAACAATAGTTAGTATTTTTGTAAGAAAATTATCGGACATATAATGAGATAACAAACATAACTTTTAGTTAATTTGTTGGTTGTGGAAAAGTCAACTACAACATATGACTATATGAGTTTTGAAGAAAGTTGAGTTCTATTTTGATAGAAAATTATATATATTGCAATGTATTAAGAAATAGTTTTCATGTAAAAAAAACTATTACGAAAAACAGGAACCAAATAAGTACTGTACTTTTAATTTTTCATGTATATGATTTTGATTTCAAAGTAATAAGCCAAAAACATACCTTCAACGGCAGTTCACATCGAATAGCCATGTATGCTTGAAACCTAACAATATTGCTAAAGATTATTATCTTTGCAGACATTGATTGACTTTCCATTTCTATCAATCCACGGATTTTATTTTTAATTAATACTAAACCATCAAATATATTAGATCAAAAAACCTCTGCTAATAATTGTACAATGGAATTATTTTAGCAAGCCTAGGAAGAGAAACTAAAAGCAGCAGGGGAAACAAAATCACAAAACCTTACATTGCTCGAATGCAGAAGAGTGTGCATATATATATTTTACAACATAACCTTTGATGAATACCACAGGAGTATCGTTATGATGGGGCACGAGTTCCGTTATGAGTTATGACTCGCCATCATGGCAAATAAGAGCATGTGCTAAGAGCTTTCTCGATTCAACTGTATGGATTGCCAGTACTTAACACAACAGAGTAAGATGTGTAGCCTGTGACAATTTATTCCTGAATGCTTTGAGGTGGCATATGAAGCAGCATGAATCATAATTTACAGAATAGTTGTGCATTCATATGAACAAAATTGTAATGCGCCCCATGATGCTTTTCATGATGCTTGTTTGTGAAGTCCTGTGCCACTGTTGATCAATCCACGGATTTTGAGTGAAGTACCAGAAGATGAAATCTGAAAGACTAGAGAGCATCATAGAATTTGTAAATTGGTCCATATAATATAAAATTATTATTTGTTGTCTATTCATAACATAAACAACCCATTAGTAGAAAAAAAAATTGGAGCGAAGGGGTAAAATATTTTAGTCACGGTTTTACTATATATAGAAAAGAATAAATTAATCAAGTAGTTCATGAATAAACGAGAACTTGCTTGACAAATAAATGAGCCAAGCTAGCTCATGTTCAAAATAAAATTAAATGAGTAAGCCTAAACTTTTAATACACAGTTCGACTTGGCTTGTTTAAAGCCCTAACTATAATAGACAGTGTAATGTGCGGGAAATTATTGTATACTCCTGGAGTACCATAAATGCGTACTCCCTCCTCGAATATGAATAGTAGATCCCACTAATTAAATTCATGGTAGGACTCATCATTTACGTGAGATGAGAGAGTACGCATTTATGGTACTCCGGAAGTACCTAATAATTTTTCGTATCTAGGAAGCTACTCTGCCCACAAACCTTTAATGCGCTGTTCATATGGTAAGAGTGAGGTTGGTAATGTTGCCTAACCTAGTTTCACATTAATTATTATTATTATAAACTTTAAAGGCTAGAACTTATTTTAAATGCTAACTCGCGTTGGTTACAAATGCAGCTACGGACTGAGATTAATGACTCACAAAGTGTCTAAAGTAAACTAAGTCCTCTACGTACCATTTCTATCCCCACCCCCACATTAATTATTATTACCTAAAATTTAAATGCTAATTAACTCGCCTTCGTTTTTGTGGTTGTGTAATAGTGCATAGTGTTTGATACTTTAATTAACAAGACTTTGGAAGGAAATACTATTTTTCCTTATCTTTCAAGAGAAAGATAAAAATGGGAAATATTAATATAAAAAATAAATAATAAAATAAAAAAGTTGTGTTCTTAAAACTCTAGTAATCACAATTTTTTCAAAACCTTTTCATCACTTTCTCAATATAGCCAAATGGCCTGCGAAAGAAATTTGAGTGAAGGGTTGTGGCTAGTGATGGTTTAGGATTGTCTTTAAATGGATTTGGGTGTGTTTGGATTCAAAATTTCAAATCCTTTATGGTTTTTGTATTTTACACTGATATGTAATTAGATACCTGAATCTGACACGGTTATGTATTTAAATTACTGAGATAACCTAGTTATTAGTATTATTATATTATGAAAATATGCAAGAAAATCATTTTAATTAAAAAAGTGTCTCTTTCTCTCTCTTAAGATATTATTTAGTTTAGTGCAAAAATGCTTACTAATACTTAAAATTACATAAACGTTATATTAGATGTTTTTATTTTAGATTAAACCAATTTGATCCCATTTGTTTGACTTGACTCATGGGTAGTGTGTGGGGATTTCCCGCACAAGCTATTTGTCCGCTTTGGGGAGCCAAGCCCGCACGGTTTTGTTCTCAAGCCGAATTGAGTTTCCTCCTCGGGTTCGACCCAGTTTTGGGAAGCCTTTAGATTCTATCCCACATCGACAAGAAATGCGCCCCATGCATGCCTTATAAGCTCTTGAGCAAAGACATGGTGTACCACTAACACACATGAGAACAAAACCGTGCGGGCTTGGCTCCCCAAAACGGACAAATAGCTTGTGCGGGAAATCCCCCACACAAAAAGGCGCTTTTGAGGGCAGTGCCCATCTCCAGTTATTGTCCGCTTTGGGGATTTTCACCTCAGGCCAAGGACTTGCCTTGTAGTCGATATTGGCTTGACACCCGCACGGTTTGGTTGCCTCTCCGGAGAGCAAGGCACGCCTCTACCACTAACACACATGTGTGTTAGTGGTATACCATGCCTTTGCCTAAGAGCTTATAAGGCATGCGTGGGGCGCATTTCTTGCCGATGTGGGACAGAATCCAAAGGCTTCTCAAAAATGGGTCGAACCCGAGGAGGAAACTCACGTCAGCTTGAGAACAAAACCGTGCGGGCTTGACTCCCCAAAGCGGACAAATAGCTTGTGCGGGAAATCCCCCACACAGGTAGTTAGATGGGAGCTATAAATATACTCTAGAAAGTTTGTAAAGGAACTCTTAAAATTTAATAGGGTTTGATATAAAAAGATTCAGAAGGTTTGGATTTAAAAAGAATTTTTGCATCCTAAACCTAACCGGTTACTACTCCTAGTCATGGCCAAATACCATTAGCAAGAAACAAGGTGTGACAACATTTTCCTTGCCAACATTAAACATTAAAACAAAAAAACATATATATATATATATACACACACACACACGCATGTCTTCCCCTTATGATCCAAGTTATCATGCCGAGCCCAATTAGTAAGAAATGACACTTTGTACATTATATTATTCTCAAATTTTTTCTTTTACTAAATCTGAAAACAAGAGATATAATTGTATAAACGTACACTATCTTTGGATTAGGAGGGAGAAGAGATCAGGAGAATAGCGGGGAATGGGGTATGGATTTAATTCAAGAGGGTTTAAAGGGGTTTCGCAAGCCCTGTCTTTTTTTTTTCTTCGTTCCTTCAATTTGAGAGAATTTGAGGGAAACGGATTCCATAATATTTTATTATTAGTCACTAACTAGTGCAATGCATGTAAACACTGTTTATAATGAGATCAAAAGAAATTTCAGTTTCTTTTTCTTCAGTTGAATGTACCATTTCATTGTAGTATGAGATGTTGCTATAAGTTAAATCTTGCTTTAATCATTATTATTGAGAGAGAGAGAGAGAGAGAGAGAGAGCCAAGATGACAATAAGGGTGTGTTTGTTTGGAGGTGAAATAAGGTGGACGAAAAACTTTAGAGTGGAAATGGGAAGGAAAACGGGAAGGAAAACTTTTTTGAGTGTGTTTAGTTGGATAAGAATGAAGGAAAATAAATGGTGGGGTTCAAGTGTTTTCTTCCTAGGCCCACCAAAAAGTTTTCTCCCCAAAATGGAAAGAAAACTAAAGGGAGAAATTGGGCATCATTTTTGGACAAAAATGCACATGTGCAATTGCACATGGGCTTCATCCATGTTGCTTTTCTTCACACCTTTTTTTTCCCCTCCTGGACGTTACCTGCCTCTTTTTTTTTTACCTCCATCGCCTACCTCTTCTTCTTTTCTTTTTTTTACCTCCATTGCCAACCTCTTCTTCTTCTTCTTCTTCTTCTTCTTCTTCTTCTTTTCTTTTGATTTACTAGGCAAGCTTGTCCAGTATTCTTTTTTTCTATTTTTTTTTGTTTAGATGTGATTTTTTTTATGGACATGATTTTTATTTTTTAATAAATTTAGGTGATTGATTTTTTTTTCTTGTTTATCACTTTTTTGGTTTTAATTGGGCATCATTTTTTAATAAGGGTATATGCGTAAATTTATACAAACTCACTTTTTCCATCCCTCCATTTTTCCACTCCCAACCAAAAAAAAAAAAAAAAAGGAAAATTAAAATATTTTCTATCCTCCCACTTTTCCATCCTCTCACCATTTTCTATCCTTTCACTTTCACACCTCCAACCAAATGGACCCTGAGAGTGAGGGTGAGAGTGAGAGATGAAGGTGACTAGGAAAGAGATATGACTGAGAAAGAGAAATAAATGTGAGAGAAGAGAGTGGTTGTGAGAAAATTGAAAAAGTTAAAATGTTTAGGGAACTCTTATACTTTTATATATATATATATATTTATATATATATTTAGATAGATAGATAGATAGATAGATAGATAAATGTATGTATGTATGTACGTAAATGAGTGATTAACATGTTTAATCACTCAATAGTTTTTTTATTGGAAACAAATTTTGACAAATTCATTGTTAAATCACACTTACTTCTTATACTTTATATGCTTGCAAAATTTCAAAATGAATTGAGATCGAAAACCATCTCATCTATAACACATTTAAAATTTAAAATTTTGTATTATAAAATTATACATAAAATATGAGTCTATGAATCGAACAATAAATAATATTCGATTGGTACAAAATTTGACATATGTGATAAGAATAGAAAGAATATGTAATCCAACAGTGGGATTTTTAAGATATTAATTTGATAAAAAGTTATTTAATATTGCCTAAAGTTACGTCAAGTGTTACTTGATCTTGTGTGTGTGTGTGTGTGTACGTGTGTGTGTGAAATTTCAAGAAGAGGACTATATATATTTTGTTAGGACATATGTGATTCAATGTTAGGAACATATGTCAACATTTTATGTAATTGACTAATCCTTTGACAAAACACACTTTACTTGTAATTGGGTAGATTTAAGATGTGTTTAATGCTTCAAGAAACAAGGTTTCAAGTTCAAGTGTTAAAGCCATGCAAGTCTATCCAAGAATCAAGGAATGAAGTGCTGAATTTTAAAACTCGACGGCTAGCTCGATAGCCAACATCTATCGAGATTTAAAAAGCTGTGAAGCCCATGCCTCGACAGCTATCTCGATAGATGACTATCTATCGAGATTTATGAAGTTCAGTTTTTCAAGCTGATTTTCATCCAATCCGTGAATGTATGTTTGGGCCTTTTTTTCTCACAACCCTAAACATATATAAGGATTATTTTAAGGGCCGTAAAAGGTGACACAAGTTGCACAAGAGCACAATTCCACAAGTGTGAAGAAAAGTGTGACCAGAAACCTAGTTTGCCCTAGTTATTCTTTCTCTTGAAGAAGCTGTTGTGTTTTGTACACCGTAGGGCTTTGTGACCAAGGAGCTTCTTGATCTTCATCGTCTGGATAAACTGAAGAACTTTGCAGCCAACATCCTTCTCAAGTTGGTGATCAAGTCGTGTACTGGGATCCGCGCAATTGGTTAGTCACATACTGGGAGTCGTGCATTGAAAGGAGAGATTGTCACTACAGAATAAGTCCAATTGGGTATTGGGGTAAGGGTTCAACTGTAGGTTGGTATAAAGTACTAGGATTTCTTTACTTGTAACCGCTTGTTGTGATAATAGTGAATTCTCGAGAGTTGTGACCTTAAAATCACCCGATGGGATTTTTGCAATGTATGTTTTCCATATTCGTAAAAAAATCATCGTGTCAATTTAATTTCCACTACATACTTAGTTTCATTGGTGATTTGTTTGTGCTACAATGCATCTTGCATGTTAATTTGATTAATTAATAAACTTGGCTAATTAATCAATTAATTAATCACAAGGGGTCAATACATTCTTGGCCTATCAAGTGGTATCAGAGCAGGCACACTCTGATTAGATTTTAATCTTTGCTGTATGATCCATTGACCCCTGTTGTCATGGCTGTAACCAGCTTGAAGAGATCTTTGCTTTCAAATACATCTTGTTTTTCTAACCTCTACTTGTTTGAGTGTATCAGAAAATTCATGTCTAAAAGTTATTTGAATTCTATTATGATGACTATTGGAAAAGATCTTAGCTTGACAAAGAAGAAACTAGACTGTCTCAGAATGAAAATGTGCAAAGTAGTTCGTCTGAGAAGAGTGAAAGTTAAAGGTCTAGTTCATAAAAGGCAGATAAGAGAAAACACCATTCCTACTGATCTGTCATCAAAGCATGAAGTGTGCTTTATGATGAAGTCCGCATTTAAGGTTAAGGACATGTGCTTGTGGTACCTTAACAGCGGCTGCTCAAGACACATGACTGGAGACCGATCTCTCTTCAAGGTTTTCGAGTCTAAAAAGGGTGGTAATGTCACTTTTGGTGATGGGAGTAAATCACAGATTAAAGGAAAGCAACCTGGACTGCCAGACATTGCAAATGTTCTATATGCAGAAGGTCTGAGAGTGAACCTGTTGAGCATAAGTCAGATATGTGATCAAGACTTCATGGTACTATTCTCAAAAGGAAAATACCTTGTCATGGATGAGTCTGGAAAGAAGCTTATAAGTGGTGTTTGTACTCTAGACAATTGTTATGGCTTGGTTCTTGATGCTGATATTGTGTGCAATAACATTCGTCTACCAAATGAAGACCTATGGCACTAAAGGATGGGACATGCTAGTTACAAACATCTTTCAATTGTATCTAAGCATGAGTCAGTGTTGGGGATACCAAAGCTCAGTAGAGTGAGCAATGTGGTGTATGGACCATGACAGCTTAGGAAACAGACAAAAAATAAACATCCGGGCACTTAGACATCTGCAACATCCAGACCATTGGAGCTACTACATTTGGATCTTATGGGTCCAACCAGAACCGAGTCTCTTGGTGGAAAGAGATACATCATGGTTGTGGTAGACGACTTCACTAGGTACACTTGGGTCATTCTCCTACGATCCAAGTCTAATGCTCCTAAACACATTGAAGCTTTGTGCACAAGATTGCAGAATGAAAAGAGCCTGAAGATTGATTGAATTCGAAGTGATCATGGTAAAGAATTCAAGAACTCATATATGGAGTCTTTTTGTACAAGATTAGGTATATCTCAAGAATTCTCTGCTCCTATTACTCCTCAGCAGAATGGTGTAGTAGAAAGGAAGAACAAGGTTATTCAAGAGATGGCTAGAGCAATGTTGCACAACAAGGATGTAGCTAGAAACATGTGGGGAGAAGCCGTCAACACTGCTTGTCATACGATTAATACGATGTATTTTAGACCCGGCACCAAGAAGACTCCATATAAGTTATGGAAGGGAAGGAAGCCAAATGTGAAGTATTTCAGAATCCTTGGAAGTACTTGTTTCATTCTCAAGGATAAGGAGAATGTAGGAAAATTTGACTCCCGAAGTGATGAAGGAATATTTCTGAGATACTCCTCTACAAGCAAGGCTTATCGGGTATACAAAAAAAGAACCATGAAGGTAATGGAAACAGTAAATGTTGTTATTGATGAATCTTCAGATTCTGGTTCTGAGAAATTTAGTGAGAAAATCCCCAAAGAGATTCTTCCTCCCGAGCCCAGGGAAGTTCAAGAAATTGTTGAACAAGAGCCCGCATCTCCAGGTACTCCAAGTGTTGTAGAAGATTCAGCAGACTTATCTACCTCACCTGATTCTGAAACCCATGAAGAGAAAGGACCTTCCTCCAGGATCAAATTGAATCATCTTCCTGAAGTTATTGTGGGAAACATGAATGAACTTACACTAAGAAAGCGTACAGTTGATAAATGTGTTGCTAACTTTGTGTCTTATTCTTGCTACTTGTTGCAGGTTGAACCCACTAAAGTTGAGGAAGCCCTTTAGGATGAAAACTGGGTTGAAGCTATGCACGATGAACTGCTTCAGTTTCAGAGGAATGATGTCTGGACCTTGGTACCTAGACTGGAGGGTGAGCACATCATTAGCATAAAGTGGATATTCCGCAATAAAACTGATGAGGAGGGTAATATGATCCGCAACAAGGCTCGTCTTGTAGCTCAAGGATACTCACAAATGGAAGGAGTAGACTATGATGAGACATTTGCTCCGTATGGAGTCCATCAGAATTCTCCTAGCCCTGACATGTCACTTGAGGTTCAAGCTCTATCAAATGGACGTAAAGACTGCATTCTTGAATGGATTGCTTAAAGAAGATGTTTATGTGGCTCAACCAAAAGGATTCATTGATCCACACTTTTCGGATCATGTGCTGTACCTCAAGAAGGCACTTTATGGGTTAAAGCAAGCCCCGCCGAGTTCAACATGAGCATGATTGGAGAGCTAACTCACTTCCTTGGATTGCAGATTCGTCAACAAGATCCAGGTATATTCCTATCTCAATCTAAATATGCTAAAAATCTTGTGAAGAAGTTTGGTTTAGAATCTGCTAGTTCTGTTAGAACCCCTATGATCCCAAATGTTAAACTCACTATTGACTTGTTAGGTAAAAGTGTAGATTCATCTCTTTATAGAAGCATGATAGGTAGTCTTCTTTACCTTACTACTAGTAGACCTGACATTAGTTACAGTGTGGGAGTGTGTGCTAGATATCAGGCTAATCCCAAAGAGTCTCATATGATTGCTTTGAAAAGAATCATAAAGTATGTCAAAACCACTGCCGACTTTGGTGTGTGGTACAGCAAGGACAGAAATGATGTCTTAGCTAGGTATTCTGGCATTGATTGGGTTGGGAATGCTGATGATAGAAAGAGTACGTCGGGGGGTTGTTTCTATGTGGGTAATAATCTTGTTTCCTGGATGAGCAAAAAGCAAAATTCCATCTCATTATCCACTGCAGAAGCTGAGTATATTTCTGCTGGTAGCTGTTGCACCTAACTTCTATGGATGCAAAAACTCCTCCATGATTATGGTATTTGTCAAGAACATCTTACCATCTACTGTGACAATACCAGTGCCATCAACATCTCTAAGAATCCGATTCAACATTCTCGAACTAAACACATAGAGATTCGACATCACTTCATTAAGGAACTTGTCGAAGATGGTATTCTTACTCTTGAGTTTATTCACACTGATGATCAGAAGGCTGATTTGTTTACCAAACCTCTTGATAGCAAACGATTTGAATTCCTTCGCCAAAACATTAGTGTCATCTCCATGGATTGATCTCTTCTTCTCCTCCTTCTTCCCCATGCATTTGCATCTAGTTTTATGCATTGCTTTGTTTAACATGTTTTTTTTTTTTTTTTTTCGGTTTTGGTTTTTTTTTTTTTTTTCCTATAAAAATTAAAAAAAATTTGAAAAATCAAAAAAATACAAAAACAGTGTATTTGTGTACATTGATACTTGTGTACCTTGGATGGCCATTGAAACAAAGTTTTCTAAACTTTGTATCGTTTGTACCTTAGATGAGCATCTCTATGCACAACTAAGCAAGTGAGTTTTATAGTTTGTATTTGTGATGAGTAAGATTAAGTAGTCTTTTGTACTTAACACTCGTATCACTCTTTTTGACGGGAATGACTAGAAAATCCTAAGAGAAAGGCATAAATAACCATCTCACTACTGTTGCCCGCCAATCATGAAATGACATCTGTATACTTCGGCATAACAAAAGTGCAATGTCAATGACATCTGTATGCTTCGGCATAGTAAAAGTGCAATGTCAAAAGTTTAACATAATTGAGTATTTCTTTTCTCTCTCCTGTATGCCCATGCATGATATGCTTATTAAAAGAAAAATATGCAAAGTAAAGTAAAAGCAAAAAGATCAAAACGCTTTATATATGATTGCAAGCGTGTCTTCTAGGAGATGTGGTAGTTATAGGATGTACCTCGAAGGTGATAGTCTCCATCAAACAGTTATGATTATGTGTGAGTTAAAGTGATTTTCTCATATCTCAAATCGTCATAACATGTAGACAATTATGCAATCTTGCGATGTTTTTCACACACAACACGCAATATTCTTTGCTACTTTTGATACATATGCGGGTACAATGTGATTTGGCCATCACAAGGAATACTTGTGCTAATGTATGCTTACTAAACTGTCTTAACTTGTTTTTGAAATATAAAATTGGTTAGACGTGTTTAGTGTGTGTGTGTATTTTGGGATCTTTGTGCTTGACATTTTTCGTGTTGAAAGATGTTTTTGAGAGCTTAAAATGTTGTTTGGATCTCTGGTTGAGTAGCATGTTGATTGCATTCATATCTGTGTTTTTCTCCTCTTTGAAAAATTGTTTTTAAGCAATTTCGATAGCTCTCGACAGATAAGCTATCTATCGAGACCCTCCAGCTTTTTTTTATCGCATTCTCGATAGCTCTCGATAGCTAGTTCGATCAATCGAGAAACTTTCTGTCTCCTCGATAGCTACCTCGATCCATCGAGCTTCTTTGTGTTGAAAACCTCTCGTTAGATCCTCGATAGCAGGTTCGACAGCTAGAACACGCGTTTTAAACTTCGATAGCTGCTCGATAGCTCTCAATCGATCGAGATTTAGGAGTTTTCTATACAAGGAGGCATCGCGATTTCAGATCTCACTCCCTTGATCTCTCTCAACAGATTTCAAGCTTTTCACCTCCCAAACTCACTTTTCTCTCTCTAAGCCTTCACTCCACGTGATTTTCGGCCTGTTCTTGCTTCTAATCACTTGGTATGATCTCTCTATCTCTCATTCTTCATGCATTTCATGCATTTAGATCTAGGTTTTGGGTTGTTTGAAAAATTTTGGGGTTTTTCAAAATTGATGAAGGTTTTGTGCAATTTTTGGGATGGGTGTTGCTTAAATGAGTTTAAAACCTCATGCATTGCATCACACTTGCATTATAACAATGTTTCATGCATTTAGATGTGTGTTTAATTTGCTGCTATGCTGTGTGCTGGTAGGTTTGGATTAGGTTGAGCCCATGATGCATTTAAATTTGCATGTCACATGTTTATGCATTTTCATGCATACGTACCTTCCTGTTTTTATCATTTGATTTTAAAACTGCTTGGTACTCTTCTGATTGTCTCCCTCTCTTTCTTTCTTTCTCTCCTTCTTACGTTAGTTGCGTCATGGTACCTAAGCGTAAGTCTACTCCGTCCCGAAACCCTCTTCGTTCCGAGGCATCTTCTTCTTCCTCTCCTTCTGACCCCACTTCCTCTCACGTTCGGTTCTGTGATGAGAAGGCCAAATCGGACTTCTTTGAGAACTTCTCACGATGCGGCATTCATTCGGAATGCCAAGTCGTTCTGTCAGATTTCTCTGACACTGACCTACCCACTGTCATCAACAGTAGGGGTTGGAAGTCACTTTGTGGCGTCCTGGTCACGTGCCCTTCCGTGATCATACAGGAGTTCTACTCTAATATGCACGGATTTGATCACTCTATACCTCAGTTTTCTACTCGCGTTTGAGGTATACGCATGGTAGTTACTCCGAAGATTGTTTTCGAGGTACTACATGTGCTTAGAGTAGCGCATCCTGACTACCCTAGCTGTGCATGTCTGAGGAAAATGTCCAAAGACGAACTCGCATCTCTGTTTTTTGAGACACCATCATCTTAGGGTGACCGTCAAAACACCCCTTGCTCGGCCTTTGCTAAAGGTCCGAGATTCCTAAACATAGTGATGAAATTTGTTCTTCATCCATTGTCTCACTATAACACTATCACAGAGCCTCGTGCTCGATTTTTGTTGTCCCTCATTGAGGATATCTCTATTGAATTTCCTTCACACTTTATACTCTCCCTTATAGATGTCTATAAGGACACGGCGACTCGTGATAAGCTCATTTTTCCTTCCGTTATCACGAGACTCATTCGCCATTTTTCCATCTCTTATCCTGAGTCTCCCCACTTTTTATATATGTGTGCCATTGACACCGCTACCGTGAAGCGAAGTCTCGCACAGTTTCGCTCGAGGCAGCCCCAAATGCAGATGGCAGCTCCTCCAGTTTCTACCGCTCCATCCACCTCTACTCCTTCTTCTTCAGCGGGTGGAGTGACACTTGAGGCCATCATGGCACAGCTTTTGCGCATAGATGCTCGCCTGGACACTCTCAGCGATGAGTTATGTTAGGTGAACACCCGTGTTGGTCGTATCGCACGACGACAGGCTGTGATGGGTGGTTACACAGTGGCTTCCTCTTCCGAGGCATTTGAGGATGGGAGTGATGGCTCCGGTAGTGCTGATGATGCTGAGGATGATGATGATGGCTTGCCTAGTGATGATGAGATGTTTACTTGATTTACTTGCCCTTTGTCACTCGTGACAAAAATGGGGAGTAATTTTGAGATGAGAGTAGTCATACTCATAAGGGGAGGGTTAGTTTAGGAGATAAGGGGAGTGTTTATATTGAGGGATGTAGTGAGGTTTTTATGTATTTTCTTTTCTTTCTTTTACATTCACCTCATGTATATTGGTCTTGTGACCATTTTGACATACATTGTACTTATATTTGTTTTATATATATTGATGTATGTTCTTTCACCTATCTCTCCATGTATTGTTTCTTTTCTATCTTTATACACATGTTTCTTATATAATGTATACAATCTATTATTTCTGTTTCACACTAAGATGCCTTGATGAGTTTTGTTTAAAGTGTTTCAAAAATACAGGTTGTCAAGGTCTTCTTGCCATAAACTCTCTTCTTGCAAAGTTTTTCAAGAGTTTGTGTTAGATTAGATTTTATTGTATTCAACAAGTAAATATGAGTTGAGTGATTTATGACTTCTCTCATATCTCATTTGTTTGTTGAGGTTTTGTCATGGATTGCCAAAGGGGGAAATTGTTAGGACGTATGTGATTCAATGTTCGGAACATATGTCAACATTTTATGTAATTGGCTAATCCTTTGACAAAACGCACTTCACTTGTAATTGGGTAGATCTAGAATGCGTTTAATGCTTCAAGAAACAAGGTTTCAAGTTCAAGTGTTAAAACCATGCAAGTCTCTCCAAGAATCAAGGAATCAAGTGCTGGATTTTAAAACTCGACGGCTAGCATCTATCGAGGTTTAAAAAGTTGTGAAGCCCGTGCCTCGATAGCTAGCTCGATAGATGGCTATCTATCGAGATTTATGAAGTTCAGTTTTTCAAGCTAATTTTCATCCAATCTGTGAATGTATGTTTGGGCCTTCTTTTCTCACAACCCTAAACATATATAAGGATTATTTTAAGGGCCGTAAAAGGTGATACAAGTTGCACAAGAGCAAAATTTCACAAGTGTGAAGAAAAGTGTGACCGGAAACCTAGTTTGCCCTAGTTCTTCTTTCTCTTGAATAAGCTGCTGTGTTTTGTACACCATAGGGTTTTATGACCAAGGAGCTTCTTGATCTTCATCGTTTCGATGAACTAAAGAACTTTGCAGTCAACATCCTTCTCAAGTTGGTGATCAAATCGCGTACTGGAATCTGTGCAATTGGTTAGTCACGTACTGGGATCCGTGCAATTGGTTAGTTACGTACTGGGATAAGGGTTCAACTATAGGTTGGTATAAGGTACTGGGATTCCTTTACTTGTAACCGCTTGTTGTGATAATAATGGATTCTCGGGAGTGGTGACCTTAAAATCACCCGATGGAATTTTTGCGGTGTAGGTTTTCCCCATTCGTAAACAAATCACTGTGTCAATTTAATTTCCGCTGCATACTTAGTTTAATTGATGATTTGTTTGTGCTACCACGCATCTTGTATGTTAATTTGATTAATTAATAAACTTGGCTAATTAATCAATTAATTCATCATAAGGGGTCAATACATTCTTGGCCTATCATATTTTGTGTTGAATATATAATCAATAGTTTGGAAAAAATCTATAGGCACAACAAAATGTTACAATATTTTTCACAACATCTTTGTTTTGAGTTATGAACAAGGGAATCAATTTCATATCATAGGCAGTTTCAATTTGGCCAAAGGAACAAAATATTTCGATTCTAGTTGATACAGATGTTCCGTTTCGAGATTATTGTTATTTATATTATTAGGTTCTAAATATTTAGGATTAAATGTTTTTATTCTTATTTTGTGTATGTTGGCAAACTGAGAACAAAAACATGTCTAGATTAGGTTTTAGACATTGCTCAAGATTGTACAAATCAAGATTCAAGAACATGCAAGCTGTAGAAAGGAGAGTTCAAGTTCTGTGAAGCTCGACCGATCGAAAATCGCAGATAAGTCAGTTGTGCAGAATTTAAATCAAGCCCAAGCCCGCGAAAACGTTTAGGGTTTTAGTCCAACACTACAAGGTATAAAAGGAAAACCATAATTACATTTTAGAAGCTCTTGAAAGACTTATGAGTTACTCCTATGAGATTTGAGAGGTCACTGTACCTTCTAACTCTACAAGCTTCTACCGGAACAAGATCTACAATCAAGCACTGGTGGGAACAAGTTGCTGCATAAAGATCTACTATTGATGGCAATCTTAAACCTTTAAGTGAGATCTCAAAGTCACAAACAGGGAGTTTGGTTTTAGCAAATCCAAGATAGAAGAGTCCGTGGAGTCGGAGTTGCACATGGTCATGTTAGTAAGTCTTACTTGAGGTAGATTTAGATTTAGGGTTTAAATCTATTGTAATCTTCCATTCTATCATAGTGAATTTGTTTACCTTGAAGATAGCTAGGTTAAATTCTCCCTATGTTTTTACCTTGAAACGGTTGGTTTCATTGGTTTTCCTAGATAATCATATCGTTGTCTTCTTTATTTTCCACACTATATGATATAATTATATGTGTTTAACTTAGATCTCATAATTAACCTAAGTAACTATTTGGCTAATTCAATAGCTTAAACTATTCTAGTTTTAAGGGGTCTAAACAAACAAACAAGTGGTATTAGAGTGAGGTTAGCTCTTGATTAGGTAGCTTTACCTTGAGTTAATCCTTGACCTCGGCTGTCATGGATTCTCTTGTCTTTCCTTTAAATTCAATTAGATTGAAAATTTAATCTTTTTTATCTTGGACTGTATGGCTAATGAATTGTGCTAATCCTATTCTTAAATACCTTGGTATAACTACTAGTTGTAATAATTATGTCTGTAATACTACTCTAACTACCTTAAAAGTACGTGATACTTGTTTGTGTTAATTGGATAGTGGTTGTTCTAGGCACATGACAAGTAACAAAGCTTTGTTCAAGACTCTCTTTGAATGAAAGATAGGTACTGTTACATTTGGAGATAGAAGCAAATCAGTCATTCGTGGCATTGGCACAGTAGACATACCGGGGTTACCAGTCTTTGAAGATGTGTGGTATGTGGATGGATTAAAGACAAATCTACTGAGTATCTGTCAAATTTGTGAAAATGGACTGAATTTACTATTCACCGAGTATGAATGTGAGATACTGGATGACGGAGGTGACTGCAACTGTGTTGGAATAACTACTATGGCATAACACCAAGCATCAATCCCAAGTGCTATAGTGTGAAGATCAATCAGGTGGACTTATGACATCAACGATTAGGACATGCTAGTCACAAAAAAAAAAAAAAAAATTGAAAAGATCTCTAAGTGTGAGACTGTTGTAGGTTTACCAAAATTCGAGAAGATAGAGAAAAGTATTAGTGGACCATGTGCAAATTGGTAAACAAGTGAAATCTGAACATCCATCAATTAGTGAGATTCAAAATTCCAGACCATTAGAGTTACTACACATTGATCTAATGGGCCCAGCTAGAGTTCAAAGTCTAGAAGGGATGAAGTACATATTAGCTGCGGTAGATGACTTCACTCGATTTACTTAGGTAACTCTTTTGAGAGATAAATCTGAAGCACCTGAAAAGATGATACATTTATGCCAAAAACTTCAAGTTGAGAAGAATGCTATGGTTGCTCGCATCAAGAGTGATCATGGAAGAGAGTTTAAAACTCTATGCACAGTTCATTTTGCAATGATCAAGAAACTAAGCAAGAATTCTCTGCACCCAAGACACCTCAGTAGAATGGAGTAGTGAAAAGGAAGAATATAG
Source organism: Notholithocarpus densiflorus (assembly GCA_030021035.2). Lineage (NCBI taxonomy): Eukaryota > Viridiplantae > Streptophyta > Magnoliopsida > Fagales > Fagaceae > Notholithocarpus > Notholithocarpus densiflorus. The sequence continues at coordinate 20,656 of JARYZH020001475.1, forward strand.
TGATTCAAGAAATGGCTAGAGTCATGTTGAATAACAAAAGCATGACCAAGTCATTATGGGGAGAAGCTGTGAACACTACATGTCACATGTTTTTTCACAACATTTTTTCAATTTGTACATTTTAAATTTTTTTTTTTTTTATTATATTTGCCAAAACACTCAAAACATCTTAGTACAACCAATACAGGCTGGTACAACCCAATATTTCATCCGGTACATTTTAGAAGAATACCGATATTGGTTTAATAGCCAATATAGTATATTTTTTTGGTACTGGTACAATATTGACTTTCCAATTTGTGGTAGGTTCAAGTGTGTTTGTGTGTGTATATATATTCTTTTTTATATATATAATTTTGACCTATGGTGATTTGATATCTCACTTGTTGCAAAAATATTGTGATTTTGATATATGGAATTCTAATAGTGTGTGAATGACCACTGAAAGATTCTATATATTATATCATCTTTAAATTTCCTATATAGTCACCTATTCATTGTATTTCATAACACGTCAAGGTTCTAGTTATATTCTAAAAGAAAATTATACCCCTTTTGTTCTTCAATGTCAAAGGTTATTTGTGTAATTTTAACCCATTGTAAGTTTTCCTTAAGAATTAGTAATCTCGCTATCTAATTGTTTGTTATCACGTCACTAAAAATTTTAGTGTTTATTTAATCGATTAAAAATCCTATGGGTTTTATGCTAAAAATGTTATATCTAGTAATATTGTTAAATATAGCCAATGATAGATTAGAAAATTTCATTACACTTGTGCCACATGTCTATTAACTTTGTATATAAATGGATAAAAGATACTTATTAAAGGAATATATACATGTGTTTTATGTCATGTTTCATATGAATTATTTCATTCTTATCACAAGTTTATATTTGTATAATTTAGATTGAATAGAATATTTCTTAATTATGGATTCCAATTAACGCAACTGGTAAAATCTTTGATAGTTGCATAAGAGATTTGAGATTTAATCCTGCCTACATAAAAAACCGATTGATGTCTTGGTGTGATGATAAAGAATACAATCATAAAAAACGGACGTCATAGGTTGAAACTCTATATAATATATATATATATATTTATGTTCTTTACTTTTCAATCTTTCATTAATAGTTCTTTTTATATATATATATTAAATATTAAAGACAAAAATTAAAGAATAGAAATTGAAGAGAAAAAAAGATGAAAAAAATCTCATCCAAGACATGCGGCCTATTATAATTTGGGTTCTATCCTAGAAAATAAGTATTGAACAGTGCTCCCGAAGGAATTGGGCTTCTTTTTTTAAAGTTAAAATGGATTTGGTTATATTAGGAAACGAATTAGCCAGGCCCTGTACTTTCTTACTTAAAATCTCATTCAATTGTAATTGCCTTACTCTTGGAAAGTCCTGAAGGTCCTCTTCTGCTTAATAGTTAACCGCCTATAAAGCCCATGTTGAGTAACTCAGCAATATCCTTGAAGAAATCAAAATCTAACCTTAATTTTATTTTAATTTCACCAAAATCCAACTGCAAGCCCAAACCTTATCAACGATTCAACACCCATGCCCTTAACAAATCGAAAGCCTGGTAATTTAACTTGTAGACACTTTCTAATGTTTTTAATGAAAATATTATGAGTTCAAATCTCCCCCTAACCTTCTTCTTCTTCTTCTTCTTCTTCTTCTTTTTTTTTTTTTTTTTTTTTTTACAAGATAGAATTTCTACTTTAGCTTAATCTAAGTGTATATGTGTGTGAAGCTCCCTTCTGAACTTCTGAAGACTTGAACTCCAGCCCTTGCCCCCCACACCCCACAAGCATTTATACTTGTGGAGTGACCACCGCACCAAGGGTGCGCGGTGGTTTTCAGCAAGAATAGAACCTCTTTAGGTGGTGAGTTAACTTACATCAACCACTTGGCTACACCAAGCATTGTTAAATCTCCCCCTAACTATTGAATTATAAAAAAGCAAATTTCAAAATCTGTATTTATTGAGAGGATGTATTTGGTGGGATTTGCTGTGGTGATGAAGCTGGTTTTAGTGATTTAGCCTGTTTTGGACTTTGGGGCTGAAATTGCCGGTGCTGTTGTGGGTTGTGATGGAGCTCTGGGTTTAGTAGTTTGAAGTTAAATTTGGCCCCCAGGATTGGATTTTTTTTTTTTTTTTCTCAAAATATTTTTATCAATCTCTTTTTTAAAACAGTTTTAAAATTTAAAGAAAGGTAAACCCTGAAATAACAAAAAAAACAAAAACAAAACTTTAAAAAAAAAGGTGGAAATTTTTTGGGAGGAAAATTTCATTCAAAATTTGTGTATTTTCACTCTATTTTATACTTCTCCTCTCAAGACTCTCCTCAAGATTTTCAATATGTAGCACAGTGACCAAAGAGCTCGTCCAAAACTCTTTCAGAATCTCAATGAATATCGGAAAGTTTTGGCGCAATATTTAAATTGGCTCATCATTTAGAGGGATACAAGCTCGAGTGAGTATGCATCATAATTAATAGAATGAAATAGGGTGTTTACAATATACATTATCAAATATTGGTGTACACTTAGTGAACCAAGCATTTTCTGATATGTACACTCATATCAAGCCCCTGGGGTGTACATAATGTAGTCTTCCCAGTTCCCAGTCAATGCACTTAAGATCAAAGTTAAACAAATGGGCATCAATATATTAAAATGATGATATTCAAGTTTAAAGGGGGAAAAAAAAAAGGTGATATATTATAGCAAAGAGAATACCAATACTGAGGGGACTTCGTTTTTGTGGGTGTGTGTAGTGCATAGTTTTTAATTAGAGTTTAAATTCTGTCTGGATGTGGCGCCACCAATAATATAACGCCATGTCAACACCCAATGAAAAATCTCATTAAAATATAAAAAAAAACCAAACAAACAAACAAAACAATGAACTTTCTGTGTTGATGTTAGTAACGGTGATGTTATCAGAGGCACAAAGAAGCTGAAGAAGTCACCACCAGCGAAGTTTTTTTTTTTTTTTTTTTTTTTTGAAGATGAATATTCATTCATAAAAGAAAGAAACGTTACAGCCAAAAAACAAAGCAAGACTAAAGAACAGAGGAAGAGCAGGACACAAGCACCAAAAGAGACCATGAACAAAGACACTAGCCAAGAGTACTGGAGATTTGAGAAGCTGGGTTGGAACAACTCCAGAGATAGTTAATGACCTGCCATGTACAAAGACACCATGACCAGGTCAATGATTTGGTCATCTCTCTTCCTCCTCCTAAATTTTATTTTACCAAACCTTAAAAGCAAAAACAAACCCCACAACCACAATAGACCAAGAACCCAGGCTCCAAAACACAAATGCAAAAGCTTCAAATTTTAATCACCTACAAACAGCGGAGACGCCAAATCCTTGTCTTCCCCCACCAAAATCCACACCTTTATCCCATATGCAAATCTTGAGCCAAACCCACAAACTTGCACACAACCCAGATTGGATATATATCTAAAAAAGATTGTACCTTGGATAATGAAAATTGGGAAAAAGAAAAAAGAAATCGAGAAAAAAGAAACTTAGATCAATAGTGACTTCTCCAAAGGCTTTTGGGCAGCATCTCCGGCGGCAGGGGCTGTGTCTTAGCTGGCTTGGAGGTTTGGTTGGTTCTGACTTTTGAGGAAGTTACAATTTTGGTACATGAGTTTTTAGAGGCAAGATTGTGTGATAAGTTTTATTCTTTAGTTTGCAATTAGCTGATGTGGTGCAATGTGACTGATGAGGTTTTACGCCCCATTTGGACAGAATTGGCACTCTTTTAATTAACAAGACTTTAGAAGGAAATACATTTTTTTCTTCTTATCTTTCAAGAGTACGTAAGATAAAAATGGGAAATACTAAAGTAAAAAATAAAATAAAAAAGTTGTGTTCCTAAAACTCTAGTAATTACAATTTTTTTTCAAAACCTTTTCATCGCTTTCTCAATATAGCCAAATGGACTGCAATAGAAATTTGAGTGAAGGGCTGTGGCTAGGGATGAAAATTGATAATGTGTCAAGTTTAATGGGTTTTTCAACTCAACCCAAGCTTAATAGTGATGGTTGAGGATTTTCTTTAAAAGGATTAATTTGGAGTGTGTTTGAATTCTATATTTTAATTCCTTTATGGTTTTTGCATTTTTCAGTGATGCCTAATTAGATAACTGAACCCGACATGATTATGTATTTAATTTATTAAGATAACCTAGTCATTAATTTTAAATACAAATGCAAGAAATTTTTTTTTTAACAAAGGTGTCTCTTTTTCTCTCTTAAGATATTATTTAGTTTAGTGCAAAAGTGCTTACTAATACTTAAATTTAGATTATAAATGTATTTAAATTATTATTGTTTATCTAATAAACAATTAATTCCAATCTCTCTCTCTCTCTCTCTCTCTCTCTCTCTCTCTCAAACATCTTTCATAAGTTACATTAATCATTTTTCAAACATCTTTCATAAGTTACATTAATCATTTTTGATACCACAACGATATAGCCAACATTTGAAGCTATTGATCTGCGCATTGTTTGTACTACAACATCATAATCCAAATTCTCACCATATCCTTTTTAATGGTATAGAAAACCCAATACTCTTTGAAAATAACATGAAACTAATTCATATTCTTTCATGTGTAAAGGTTCAAACTCACCTGTAAACATAGAACTTGGGAATTATACTATTGTCCAACTTTTTGCATTCAAGGATGGAAAAGTATTATAGTAATTTATTTTGTTAATTCCTATTTCATTCACCCACATGTGTCTTTTCAGAATAGTGGAGCGTGAAATAAACTTAAATATTATTTGCAAATACTTGGAGAGTAGAAAAGGGAAAAATGCCTAAATCTGACCTTTAGAGTTTAGACCATAGTGTGTGACTGTGTTCTTTGAACTGGGCCATACCCTTGAGGTTTGTCGAGGTCACTCGAATTTTGTGGTCGTCCAACGTTCAGCTCGTGCCTTATAATGAACGAACCATCCATTTGGTCTCCTCTCCACCATAAGACCCAAAAATGTGTGCTTGTTTCTTTACTTCAGTAGCGTGGACCCTCAAGGAGTCAAGGTATAGGCCATAGGATTTGAGACCTATTTATCTCCTCCATCTCAACCCAATCTTAGATTGCAAAAGTGGTCAAAGAAATGGGAATGTGCAGAGTGAAGAGATGATCAATTGGTATCATCCCATGAGATACTCTTGGTCCAGTATCTTGTTATTCGTAGCCCTCGACTGTGATGAGTGACCTGTGTTGTAGGAAGAGCTTAATGGCTAATATCGAATCCCCACAAATGGCGCCAAACTGATGATGCCAAAAATCATCAGTTGGGTCAATCGTCCAAACTAGTGTTTCTGATGGGCTTTCAAGATCTGCAAGAATAAGAAAGCTAATGAAAGAGATCACCGTGCCCGGTGGAGAAGCCTCCGATACTTGAGTTAGTATCAGCTCATATATTTTGTATATAAATGATGTTTTGTAGTCTTTTTGACGTACTTTAGCAAGTGAAATAAATTGTCCCTTTTATAAGTGATTCAGGTAATTATTGTACATAAATGAGGGTGATATTGATTATTACTCTAATTGTAACGTTCTTTGTCTTGATGAAAGTTTAAAATCTTTGATGGTCGTTATTGAACGTATTGAGTGATTACTCATCTTTCTTTGATAGCCTACTAATGACACAATGGTCGTCCATTAAGATGGACGACCTTAATGATTTTTATGGACTCAACACTCTTCATAAATAATATGAAACACGACCTTAATGATTTTTATAAACTCAACACTCTTCATAAATAATATGAAACTAATTCATATTCTTTCATGTGTAAAGGTTCAAACTCACTTATAAATGTTTAAAGGTGAAGTTTCGTCACATTATTGATCAGCACCTTTGAGAATTGTGAAGATCTCTCACGTACGCTTGATTAGACAATTACATTTACAAATTTCTCGAAGGTGGTTTCATCAAAAACCTTATAGATCAACATTTGAGCTCGCTGATCATTCTTTTAAGCCTTTTGCAAGGACTATTTGTGATTTGGAGTCAAAGGTTTTTTTGATCTTGTAAGTTGTAACTATACATACAATTTTCCCACTAATTTCTATTCATTTTGGAATACGAGTGAGTCTTTCAGTTAGAAGCCCCAATTATCAAAGTTTTCTTTGGTAAGTCAAGAAAATTAAAGAGACAATCGTGTTAACAATTTCGATTCCAACCATAAGAATTTTCGCTCAAAATTCGCTTCACTACAAGTTGGTTGGCTTACACATGCATCTAAACAATCTCAAACATTCACAATAAAATATTGAAGGGAGAAAGAATAAAAAGGAGAGAATTCTTTCCCTCTTGGTTACAAATGGGTATGTACACTCCAAATACAACCCTTTAACTCCCTTTTCACACTTTATTAATTTGTAAAATACATTTATTTAGCTCCTTACATCTATTCATTTATTTCTTACACATTTAATTCCTGAACACTAATCCACTTCAAGTAAAATTCTAAACAGAATGGTAACTAGCTAGGTAGGTTGCTATTGCCTTATTGATGAATGAAATTTAAAATCACACAACATTTTGCGAAATAAAAACAAACAATCCCTCAAAGTTATGGTTTCATTGAATACTTTGTCAGACCAGGAATATGAGTGTTCATAATGTAGTCTTCCCAGTCAATGCACCTTGGGTCAAAGTAAAACAAATTTACATCGACATCACTCTCTCTAATCGCCACTCTTAGCTTTTCTGTGTTAGAGTCATCAAAGCTGTATGGAAAACAAAAGCTTGTTATTATCAGTGGATACATTAATAAAAACACAATTGAAAAACTAATCATTACAATAAACAATACCAACCTGCCTGTAAAAAATACATATGGTTTGTAGAGGTCAACCAATCGCATCACTACTCTGACCTTCTGGTTAAGATTAATATATATGCCCCGATAATACTGGCAAAGCACCAGATTTGCTAACCATAACACCTTCAAAGAATATCGTTAGAAAGAAAAAAAAATAGTGATATTATAGTATAGAGAATTCATATATTGAGGGGAAGTTTTTCCTGTGATAATGCATGTTTAGTGTCTGATTCAAAATCATTTGTGATCATGCATTTTTTTCTGTGATAATGCATGTTTAGTGTCTGATATTATTCTAGGGTTGTTTTGACTTAGTGACATACTTAACAATTTAGATTAAAAA
>JARYZH020001476.1:0-27859 GCA_030021035.2 Notholithocarpus densiflorus
CAACCAAACAACCCACTACCCACCACGCCACCACCATTGCCCACCACGCCAACCCAACCAACCAATCCAAATCCAACCCAAACCCCATCAGAATCCAAAATACCAATCCATAGGAATCCAAAACCCAACCCATCCAAACCCAAAAGACAAAAATTAATAGCCAAAAATCAAACAAACCCATCAGAATTCGCCGTCCCGACGCCGATCTCGCCATGCCTTGACCACTTCGATCTCCGCCACGCCGGGACTACACCGACTCCACCACGCCGTGACCACTCCAAATCCAACCCAACTCCGGTGGCGAGCTTGAATGAGAGAGAGATGTGAGCAAGGAAGTGAGAAGTGAAGTAACAGAGAATCAAGGAAAAAAATAAAGGAAAGGAAGAAAAGAAAGAAGCAGTTGCTGATAGAGGCAGAGAAAAAAGAATATAAAATTTATCCAAGTTGCTACAATACCGTCATATTAGTAAGACGGTAATGTAGCACTATTTTAATAAATTTTACAAGTAGAAGACCGGGTAATGAGCTTATTTTGTGCCTTTGATGCTAAATCTCCCTACATATGCCATTTGCAATGCCAGATGTGAATGCTCTAATAGATATTGTAATAACTATTTATACGGTTTAGTTATTCAGTAGTTTGGTTATATTTTTTTACATAGATTAGTCTTTTCTTATAAATAGTTATTCTATAAGATGAGAAATAATTATTACTCTTTAAAAGGTTATAATAACTATTCCTTAGTAAATGAAATAATTTTTAAAATAAATGTATTTCTAAATATACAAACTTTTCATGGCCATATACATGAGCATATATATATGACAATTATAAAAATAAAAAATCATAAAAAAATGTTCCTCTCAAATTTTAAAAAAATATATAATTTTTAGTAAATATAATTTTATATAAAAAATATTTTTCCTATAGGTATATCTTAAATTTTGTTCTAATCTATATATACTATAAAATTGAAGTCTTTGACTTTTTGTTGACTTTTTTATGTTGTGACACATAAGCTTTGGAGGCTCCACAATTTTTCACATCACTTATTTATTTTTAAATTTTATTTTTAAAAAATAAACATCCAAACTGAAACGTGAAAACCCGACTCCTATTACCGAGTTAAGCACCTTATCACCATTGTTAAAGCTTCAACTATTATGTCTGTCTCGTTATCTCTCTCATTCTTTCTCTGTTTCAATGTTTACTCTTCTTCTTCTTCTTCTTCTTCTTCTTCTTCTTCTTTTAGTGGTTTTGCTCAATGCTTGACTGTCAATGTCTCGATCTCTTTTGTTCTTTCTCTATTTTAGATTTTAAAAAGTGTTCTTGACTCTTCTTCTTTGCATTTAGCTTTATTTTTTAAACATTTTAATTAGTTGTCATCTTTGCAAAACTATGTGGCAAACTAGCATCTCGAGACTCTAAAACTCGAGTTCAAAGATAGAACTCGAGCCTCTAAAACTCAAGTTGCATGTGGTGGCAATCTAATGTGGAAATAAATCCATGTGGAATTCGAGTATTTAAAACTCGAGTTTCTGCGTTCACCTGATCTATCCTCTGTTCATCTTCTTCCTTCATGGGTTCTACTTCTTCCTCTGTTCTTCTTCATCCTCCATCCATGGGTTCTTCTCTTCTAGTGGCTTCTTCTTCCTATGGGTTCTTCTCTTCCTGGGGTTCTTCTTTCTTCTTCAAATTCTTCAAACCGTGGGTTCTTCTTTCTCCTTCAAATTCTTCAGATCTTCTTCTTCTTCAAATTCTTCTATGAAACTTGAGATTTAGAGACTAAAATTCCACATGGCAAAAATCTCCATATTAGCAATTAGAACTCGAGCTTGTGAGGCTCGAATTTCTTCACTAAACTCGAGCCTCACAGACTCAAGATGTTAATTTCCTTAATAGTTTCAAAACCTTGTTACTAACGAAATTGTTTCTCATAACCATGCTAAAGGGCAAATATCCCCTCATATTTAATTTATTGGTTTCTTGGGCTTTGTTTTTCAATGGGACATACAATTCAATGTTACACACTCCTCTAGATTTCTAGCTAGCTTAGTCTATTGTTTAATTAGTTTTTCTTATTTAAATTTTTATGGGGAATGGGTCTCACAACAAAGTGTAATGGCGGACAAACCAATGTCCACATTACTATTCAGGTTTTTTTTTATTATTTATTTATTATAATTTCATGGAAAATATCTCTCTTAACTTTTTTTTATTGGGTTTCATACAAAGAGTTTATTGGGCGGTTGGGCTTTGGCATATCACATGAAAAGTATATTTGAAATATAGATCTGTATATTTATTTGGATTATTTTAGTTACTAATTTAATATATTTATTTATTTTTTAATTAAATAATTATTAAATTAATTATGATGTCATCACGGTTTGATCTTGGTTAAATCTCGGTCTGACCTTAAAAACTTTGAACCTTTCTTTTTTCCAATTCTTTGAACAGTCCGGGTCTAAAAACCATGTTAGTCATATGGTTGAAGAATCTCAGATAACAGCAAATTATAGACTTTAGTTTTATCATTGCACCTTCTTTGTTTTCCAGTGTAGTGATTTTGGTAGTGTTCTTCAAGATATGTTTTGTTTTCCTCTTTATGTTTTACCTGATTTACCATTCGTGAGTGTGTTGATGGGGCAAGACCTAGGTTGTGTCCCAGACAATTACGGGTTCATCATTATGAAGAAGTATTGATGGTTCAGGAGTTATAAAGGTGTTTTAAGTAAGAAATAACTTAACAATGGTTATTGGTTTTCGAGTCATATGGCAGCCATGACTAACTATATCCATGTTTGCTTCTTTTCGATATGAGGTAGAAAAAAAGTATACTCTTTCAAGATTTTTGATTACCTACAAAGAGCTCATCAAGAATTTCTTTTATATTAAAAAAAAAAAAGAGTATATTCTTTTATTTTGGTAATTTTATGGGTTTCGGGAGTATTTTGGTCATTTTTTTGGTTTCGGGCATATTTTGGTTAAATTTTTGGTTTTGGGGTTATTTTGGTCATTTTATGAGTTTTGGGGGTGTTTTGGTAATTTTTAGGTATCAGGGGTACTTTGGTCATTTTTTGGGTTTCATAGGTATTTTGATCATTTTATGGGTTTTGGGGGGTATTTTGGTAATTTTTAAGTTTTAGGGGTATTTTGTTCATTTTTTAGGTTTTAGGGGTATTTTGGTCATTTTATGGATTTTTTGGGTATTTTGGTAATTTTAGGTTTCGGGGGTATTTTTGTCATTTTTTTGGGTTTCGGGGGTATTTTGGTTATTTTGTAAGTTTCGTGGTTATTTTGGTAATTTTGAGATTTTGGGGTATTTCAGTCATTTTTGAAGATTTTAGAGTACTTTGTTCATTTACACTTTAGGGGCATTTTGGTAATTTTGATAATTGAGTAATTGGGTGGGTTGGGGTTTACACATAATAATTGGGTTGTGCTGGGTTTGGGTTAGAAGTAATTAGTTAAATGAGTTTTAATGGGTAAATGAGTTTTATATACCCAACCCAATTAAAATATTAAATTATATTTTAATATTGTTGGTCCTCGAGTCTCATCTTACATTTTTTTTAGCTATTACATTATATTTTACTAATTTTTAGTGAGGAATAATTATATTTTATTAATTTGAAATATTAAATTAAAATATATTATATAAGTTTGAAGTATTAAATTTAATTAAATTTTGTTAAATTGAATTATTAAAAAATATTTTTATTAATTAATATAATTTATTTTATTAATTTTTACTGTTAAATTATATTTTATTAATTTGAAGTATTATATTAAATCTTATTAATTATTAAATTATACTCAGTATTAAAATATATTTACACAATTGGAAGTATTAATTATATTGTTATTCATTAGTAAATTATATTTTATTGACAATTGTAGTATTAAATTTAATTTTAATAATTTGAAGTATTGAATTATATATTTGTTATTTTGTAGGATTAAATTATATTTTTTTAATTATTAAATTGTATTTTATTAATTTGAAGTATTAAATATTATTTTATTAAAAAAAATCCGTAAAGAGCTATTACGGCGGGCTTGAGTTTCGCCACAACAAGTTATATTCCCGTCATAATAAACCTTAGCCTGCTCTTTCTCTATTGCAGCAGCTTTAAATCCGCTATAATAGGTCAAAATTTTGTCACAATAAAAATATACTGAATTCCCTTTAAAACTGTTCGGGTTCCCACCAAAAATTTTGGGTTTGCACACTTAGTCAAAAATTAGGGATTAAGTTTTTATCCCTTGGTTCATAGGATTTGAATGGGCTTCCAAAGTAATTAACAAAGGAAGGAAAGTAACTAATGTTAGTGTTAACAGATACAACGAGGGACAAGAGACCAAAAAAAAGGAACTTATAATTGGTTCCAATGCCAGCATAATCGATGTCCATAGTTTTTTTTAATATTTTTTTCTTTGTCGGAGATAATGCCTTTCAAAGGTTCCAAAACTTGGTGGTTGGTGGGTTGCATGGCTTTTATTTTGTGGATGAAGACCACATTCCATGCTGCAAATTAAGTTGTAGTGGGCCCTCCCCTTACAACTTAATTTCGGGGCTATATGTAACAAAATACCCTTGTGTTCCACTGTTAATCACTTATTTCCATTTTAAGCTGTATTTTTTTTTTTTTTTTCCTGATAGGTAAGTTTCTTTTCTTATTACTTGGTGAGTTTAGTTTAGGTTGATTTTGTCCCTGGTCAACTATACACAAAAATCAACTATAGTTGAGACTACCAAATATGAGTGGCCTTATTAAGCAATAAAAGTCATACACTGATTGCATCAAATAGTAAATACATAGCAAGTTTTCTATTAACTTAACCACCATTTTCTGATATTTTATGAGCATAGAATGAAAACTTACAAAAAGACCATAATTGTAATAGTTGTCCTCATTGAATTTCTCTATCTTTGTGTTTAAACCAGCTGATATCTTGTGGTTATTTGGTCTTAATTCCTGGCCAGTTACATCTAAATACTACAGGCTGTATGGTGTTATAGTTCTTGTCTTTTTATTTTATTTTTTTTCCCTTTTTTAATTATCTTCTTTCTGTTGATTGGAATAATGTGGGTTTAAAATCACCACAAACTAAAAATAATATTTCAGCCACTTTTTGTCATGTTTTTGGTAGGGGTTAAATAGGATTGCAGCAAATTTAAGGGGAGGGCCCACTACAACTTAATTTGCAGCATGGAATGTGGTTTTCTAGCAGCAGCATGGGTGGCATTCAGTGGGGATATTCGACAATGAATTGGGCCACAATAGACTTTGAAATTAAAATTTTTATTAGTAATAAACATGCTTATAATGAAAACAATTTCTGGACAGTTGCGTTGCTGTTCTTTTTGAGCGATTAACATTTAGTTGATTGTTTTACTTTGTTTTTTTTAATAGATCTAATATCTCATAAAGGAATAAACTTTGTCAATACTATTTTTAGTTTGGTGTAGGACGATTCTGTCGTGAGCAACAACACTGTGTTGTTTTTGTTATGTCATAAGTGCATCAATTTATTAAACCTATACCCATAAAAAAAATACCTATAATGCTAGATTTATGCTGGTAAATATCTATAAAATAAATGTTAGATTTCTTCTGGTACATACTTTTCATATTTGCTTTTGTTTTAGGTGTTTGGATTTTGGCTGTGGAAGCATTAACTACTTACTGATGGTTATGTGGTCTGAATGGTTTGACTGTACACTTATCTTTCACTCTTGCTGTTGGTAGCTTATGTTAATTTTGATGTTTTTAATACGTGAGATGCACCTTCCTGGTAACTTTTTTTTTTGATAAATAACCTTCCTGGTAATTAACATGCAAAAACTTAGTTGATAACATTTAAAAAATGATGAGTGTACTAGAGCTCTTTTGTCATGGTTACTTGCTCCCTCTGTATGAAATTTTAAATTGCAATTAAAGTTCAATTAGGCAGTCATTTGTGATCCTAACTTTGGGGACCCACTATAATTTTGCTCTGAATTCCCCTTTGGAGGATTTGAACTTGGTTTAGTAATTGCAATGGCTAATTCTACTGGCTCTCATCAACGGGTTCAATTATGAGCCAGCCTTAAATAATTCTAGTAGTCAATGCTACCTAATAAGATGCAAAAGATTTATAAAAATACACAAGCCAGCCTTAATATTGACCAATAGAGACAACAATAAGATATTGCTGATTTGTTGAAAAACAAAATTATAATTTAATATGATATGACAGAGAAAGATAAATTTTAATGAGCTTCTGTAAAATCTTTTACTTGACATAGAAAATATATAGATATCCAATATTTAACATGCTGATTAAAAACCTGTGGAGCTCCTCAAGCTTCACATATGTGCAACTATTCCCTTAATATGCTATTACTAAACTTATTATGCTTTGTGTAGTTTTTGTCTCATGGAAGTCTTTGTGGAACACAAATATTTCTCTGTTTAAGTTAACTCTTGCTTGTTGTGATGTGCTGTTTGTCTTTCATCACTGCAGTATTGGGAAGATAGACTGTTGAAAGCAAAGGCTTTGGGCTTGAATACTATCCAAACTTATCTTCCTTGGAATTTGCATGAACCAAAACCTGGAAAGCTAGTTTTTGAGGGGATTGCAGGTCAGGCATTACTGTAAAATCTAGGTGCTTTATAATTTGTTATTGGATATTTTGAAATTTACTGCACATGACTAGGTTACTAGATAATAGATATACATATTCATATTTAATTTATGATATCAGTGCATAATGAAGCTGGATAATTGTTTTATGATCTATGGTGCACCATTATATGGTTGATTAAAAAATAAAAAATAAATTAAGTAGAAAAAAAAAATTCTTTAAATAATATAAATTTAGGCTGTATTATTCTTGGTGAGAGACTGTGAGTATCAAATAAATTTTTTAAAGGAAAATTATTTATTTAAATAATATTTAAATAAGGAGAACAAGGTGGAGGTGGAGAGGTATGGTAGGAAGAGGATGAAGGAGGAAAATATCCTCCAAAAGTATATGTGTTTTGTGCTTCAGTGCTGGTCTTTTGGTTTGGTGGTATACAAAGTTCAGCAACAACTGAGGGGTATAAGTGGCTGATGAGAAGGCTGGGTTAGGCCTCAAGAGAGAATCCTTGGCTAGGTTTGGTTGAACATAGCAAGGATCAAGGTTTTGGATACTCTCATAGACTTTACTCAAAGACCCTGACCCTGAAGCCATGCCATGATTCCAAAGAAGTCCCATTATGGAACCAAGAGGTATCTGTAGAAGTCCAAAGAGGAAGTCCACAAATTCCTTCGTGGCTTCTGCATACACCACCTTGTTAGAGTTGTTGTCTACAAGAAGGTTCAAGCTTATAGTTTTGCTGCTCTTGGTATTGGGTATTGATGTGGCCATCTTGTTGATTATGGGTTTCTTTTTCGTTCTTTTTTAACTGGGCATCCTGGTCTCTATGGCCTAGTTAGGAGCAGATATGGATGGAGGATATATAGATATAGAGAAAAGAGATTTAAGAGTAAGACTATTGATTACAATGAGATTTCTCCTGCGCTTAATGTCTTGGTTCAAAATTTTAGTTCTTTTTACCACTATTAACACCAAATGACGGGATTAATACATAACAATAGTGATGTTATTAATTAATAGGATGACTTAAAAATAATATAGCTCCAATCACAAATGATCTTAGGTTCTTCTCAAAAAAAAAAAAAAAAGATCTTAGGTGTGTTTGGTAGTACTAAAAGGGGCATTAAGAATCTTAGGGGTATTTCAGTAAAAATACCAAACATTTGATAATTTCTCTTAAGCATTTCAAGCAAAATTTTCAGAACCGTATCAAACAAACAATTAAACTGTCAAATTGATGAATTGTATACGATTCTGAGTTGATATGAAAGATATTATGAATTTGCAAATTAATTGCTTGAACCATGAAAATCGAACCACTTTTCTAAGAAAAATATTAAACCACACGTTTTTATTCAAATTATTTGGTTTTTTTAAATAAAGTTATTTTAATAAAATTGCCATACTTTCATTCAATTTTGCATGTTAATTTGTTGCTTCAAAAGTCTTCTGCTTTTAATGGTCAAAAGATCAATTCAATTGTCCTATTTTTTTAGTCCTTTTTTTATATATAAAAACACATTAAGCTCTACACTTTAATAAATAAATAAAAATTAACAATAATATTATATTAATTTCAATATTTGTTATACAGGCTTAATACAAAAACTATGTTTCTTACATCAACCAGTCGGGCCTTACAAAATAGAAAAAAGATATAATCTTTTACTCCCAATTTGTTTGTCTTTTATTTTATTTTGGGATGTTTCAAAATGTTGTCATGTTTTTAAAATTAAAAATCATTAATTTATTAATATTTTTATTATGGCCCTACTTTATTTCTAAAACCATTTTGAGATTTAGTATTCTAATTTTTTGATAAATTTATTTAAGAGTAGTTTTAGAAGCTTATACTTTTTATACGGTTGACAAGAGAATAAATAATGTTTCTTTAAAAAGTTAGGTTTTTGAAACAAGAATAACATATTTAGATGGGAGGATAATAAGCTCGAATCTTGGTTCCGTCCTTAGGCTTGCAAAATTGATATGTCAAAATTTAAAAGAAATTAAAAAAATAATATATATATATCTATATATATATATATATATATATATATATAAAGTAATAGATTACACAAAGCTAAGCAATAAAGTTAAGAACCCTATGGAGCTGGACTACACACCTTTTTTTCACTATTAAATTAATATTAATTTAATGGTGGTCTCTCTTTTCTTTTTTTCTTTTTATGATGGGACCCCTTACCCTTCTTTATTGCAGGTTTGATCTCCTCTCATTCCAAAAAAAAAAAAAAAAACATTAATAACCTGACAGCTAAGGTATGGGTAAACGTAAAATAGTGTTTGGTCTCATCTGCATGTTACATGGAACATTAAATTATATAGAAAGTATATATACATTAAATAAATTTTAAATTAAACTCCCATGGTCATAAGCATTCATGAACAAAATTGATTAGTATTATTTTTTATATAATATTAAATTTATTGATAACAAGATAAAGTCTAAATAGTTTATTTAATATTGTGGAATTAGTGAGAGTTACTCTAAAACTTTTAGAAATTCTCAGGTTGAAATGGTATATATATCAACAAACTCTTCCTTTAAAAATTAAAATAAAAATCTTACTCGACTTCTCTACTGCTCTATCCCAACAATATCGTGTCAAGATACTTTAATATTGTAGCAAAATTAACTTTTTTTTTATTATAATAAATAACCTCTTATGGAGAGAGGATAAGGTTAAAGGAGAAAAAGTTAAAAAAAAAACAACACCACCATAAAATTGCCAAAGGATGTGTCAATATCCATGAGTACTCAAATCCCACCAAAAGGAGAGATCCATGAGTACTCAATATTAATTTAATTGAACCTGTTTATTAATATTAATATTAATAAACAGGTTCAATTACTCAGATTTGAATCAATTTATTAAGAATATAAGTACTCAAGAAATATATATATATATATATATTAACTGAGCATATTAAAAACATATTTTGAAGTGTATTGTTGGAACTGAGCTGACAAAACATAAAATTCTTTAGACAGTACTTGGGCTTAGATTTTGTAACTTAAGTATTGTAATTGTAGGCTTTGTAATCTTGTTAGCTGTTACTTATCAAAAAAAAAAAAAAAAATCTTGTTTGCTGTTACTATTATAAATAAAGGATCCTTAATTTTCTTATTCTCATTGTTAACTTGTACATTTCACTAAAATATTATGTTAAGTTAGATTGTACTGAACCCATTCCTCTTTGTGCAAAATGAATTTTTTGCCTCGAGTAGTGTTTAATACTTTGATTACTTCAAGCAACATAAAATTGGTTCGAACTCAAACAATACATCCTCAAGCTGTGTCACAGATCTGGTAATGGTTGATTATATTGGACATTCCAAGCTTATCTTCCTCTGCAAGAGTTCCTTATATAGAAACTGTTTATTCTTAAGGTATGGATATATTAGTAATAAATTAATAAACAGGTTCAATGGATTTTTTTTTCTTCACATTTAATAACCACCATCCACTTTTCTCTCTCTCTCTCTCATGGTGGTGTTGTTTTTTTAAGGCATAATTTTATAAAGAAGATGGACATTTAAAACCAAAAGGTTATTATAATTGTTACCGGTAAATGAAGAAGTGATGTTATTAATGGTAAATGAGAATATTGGGTTTTAAAAGAATCAGCCAAATCAATTTATTACCTTAATAACGCCGGGCTTCATGTACCAATTTGTATAAAAAAAAAATGTCATAAGCTCAAACACTTAACAAAATTTTATTAGCATATACGTACCATGTGGAATGCACCACACCACACAAAACTTTAATAGAGGTGACATACATTCTTTGTGGCCTATATATATACTTTGACAATCAGGTCAAAACACAGCCATTTCGGTTACCAATTCTAAACAATTATAAAGAAGAAAAGAAAGAAAAAAAGCATAGTGACTTTCAAGTTTCAAAATACCCCCAAAAAATGAAAACTTTCAGCTATGTATTTATATCTGTTAGTGGTGTTTTAATTGACATTATATTCATGTTACGCTTCTAAGTACGCATAAAGTGTGGACTTTCCCCCCCCCCCCCCCTCCCGAATTAGTATTTGTAACAAACTTCAATAGCATGATTGACGAACTGGTTTGTATATCTCTGCACACCTTTCCCTAGTCTAGTTTTTAATTTGTTCTCTCAATGTACTTGGTTTGGTAAGTTCTTCACTTGTTACATGGTTTTGGACAGGAATTGACCTAATTTACGTCATTTAAGTTATCATAGTAGTGAGTAATGGTCAGTTCGCTTTTGCAAGAGTGGCAGCTTGTTTGAAGTTTACCTTCTTCTTTCCGTAGGCAAACACTGGGATTGGTAAAGGGTGAGTAAGATCTTCTTCTTAATTCCCTTAAATTGTAAAATTATGTGTCTACATTACTGCTATGGTGGGTTGTTGTTTTGGAGCAAGCGGGTGGCTTGCATGGAGAGAAAACGTGTTGTATTTTATATTAGGAGTGTTGTTTGTTTTGTGAATGTTGACATATTGTTGTTCAATTTGTTGTCAATTTCTCATATTTTGTCTAAGTAAATACATATAGTATGCTGTGGTGGGTTGTTGTTTGGGAGCAAGCGGGTGGCTTGCATGGAGAGAAAAGGTGGAGTATTTTCTATTAGGAGTGTTGTTTGTTTTGTGACTTACATTTTTGAAATTCAATGTACAATGGTGAAATCGTAGTGTAGGTGCGCCTCATAATTCGGCCCATATCAATGGATAAGAGTTGGATGGACGCTAAAAGGGGTTCTGAAGAATACGTCCACGAGCTTGACTCATTTGTGGAGTTTCCTGCTCGCACGGCATGCCAAGGGAAGATCTCATGTCCTTGTAGGAACTATAGGCATAGACATATGCTTGATGTAGAGGTCGTGCGTCATCACCTGTACTCATTTGGGATGGTGAAGAATTATAGAACTTGGGTGTTTAATGGGAAATTTGAGTCCACACCGACCACTACTGAAGGTGGAAGTAGTCGTGTGCATGAGAGTTTGGATCAATATGGCGATTTCCATGGGATGCTACATGACTTACACCCCATGCATGATATGGCACGGACTTCAATGGATGAAGGTCCTAGTGTGCAACAAGGTCCAAATGGTCCTTTTGTGCAACAACCATATATGAACTTTGATATATATATATACACATCATAGTTGGAAACTTTATTATAACATTCTAGACAATTAGAATGTATTCTTTTTTGCAGGACATTCTATATAGTTAGAATGTATTCTTTTGTGTAGGACATTCTACATAGTTGTGTAGAATGTATTATTTTGTTCATAACATTCTAGACACTTGGGATGTATTATTTTGTGTATAACATTCTAGACATTTGTGATGTAATTATTGATATGGTGTAATTAAATATATTTAGTTTCTTGGTTTAATGTGATATATTGTATTTTCTATTGGAAAATATGTATTGTAGGTACATTACAGGTGCTACAAAAATTAAAAAAAAAATTTTTTTTTAAAAAGGACCTATTCCGACGCTTTGAAAACCGTTGGAATAGGGGTTGGGCATATGCCTTATACCAGCGCTTTTGAGAGCGCTAGAATAGGTACTGCCTATACCAGCACTTTCAAAAGCGTTGGTATAGGCATTTTAAATCATATTCATTCAAGACCTATACTAGTGCTTTTGAGAATGCTGGAATAGGTACTGCCTATGCCAGGGCTTTCAAAAGCGCTGGTATAGGCCTTTTAAATTATATTCATTCAAGACTTATACTAGCGCTTTTGAAAGCGCTGGTATAAGTTATATTCATATTTCCGTAAAGGCTGTCCCGACACAAGTAAAAATGTCGGAACAAGGTCTGAAAAGGGCCGGGACCTATCTCAGCACTTTTGAAAAGCGCTGGTACAGGTCCGGCGACCCTATACCAATTGTCACTGCGCGGTGGTTTGAAGCGCCAGGGAAAAAAACACCAGGATAGGAATTTTGACCCTATCCCAGCACTTTCTGGGGCTATCCCAGTGGTTTTGAAAACGCTGGGATAGCCCCGTTTTTTTGTAGTGGGAGTTTGACACACCACAGCAATAAATAAGAAACCGCTGCTATAGTGTATTGCTGTAATGGCAGTTTTCATGATTGCCGCTGCAATAACCTACTACGACACCTAAAGTGTGACGTTTTTAACCGCGGCATTAGAAATTGCAGCAATAGACCATTAGAGACTTTAGTGGCGATTTTATAGATTTTGCAGGCGTTTCGAAAATGCCACAAAAAACGTAATTTTTTGTAGTGTTTATTTTATTATGTATTTTGGCTTGGCATGAGGATTTCACATTGTAGCTCCTACTTACTCGTGTGAAGCTCATTTTATTGTTATATTCTTCACATTTCACGAGTTAGCACACTCAAATGACCCTACTCAATTTTTCAAAGAGTTATTCTAAAATCACAATCTTTACCACTTATTTATATATTTGGGAGATGAAAGATTTGAAGCATAGTTGTTTCAGTTGGAAACAACAAAAAATATTGACAAGTTGAACCACAAGACTCTTTGCAAATGAAACATCTTAATGGTAGGGTCATTGTGTATACCGAATACGAAAGGTGTAAGTGCACTTAGATAAAAGCATAATGCTATTCTAAAATTTACAATTTTTGTCTTCGCCAGTCAACTATCAAATATGCACTCCACATGGATATTCAAACCGCAAGGGAGAAATCCTTTTAAATACTGTAATCTTGGCAATGAGGGCCCATATATACCTACTGGTTCGGTTCAGTGTAAAAACTCCTCCAATCTTGTCCTAACCGAAGAGATTTCAATCATATATATCAGGGATATTCACTTCTCCCACAAACTGCCTAACTTAACGTGAACCACGTTTACATAGTTTTGTAAAATTTTATTTAGAAAAAAAGAAGAAGCAAAATTTGTGTATAGATAAGGCATGATTGAAAGTTGTAAGGTTGAATTTAATCAACCATTTTGTTGGCTTTATTCCGTGCCAATTTGCTTGTAATTCAGCATTTAGAAACCCTGTATTTAAGTGGGAATCATGTAAGGGTAGTGTGTGAGAGAGTGTGAAGAAAAGCTCAAAAGTGTGCACTCAGCAGGGCCTCGCAACTGGCTCACGGCTGGCAAGTCGCCAAAGGAGGCACACGTGTGAAGCATGTAGGGGAGCTGAAGAGTCATGCCAGCTGGAGCACTACAGGACAAAACTTCCAGTCTGGCCAGGCAGTTAGCTCGTGACTCAGACTCGCGACTCAGTCAAGTCGCGAGACCAAGTCGCTAGACCACTCTGTTTGGGAAAAATTGACATTTCGCATTCCAAACACACACCAATATAAATACCCCTTATACCCACGTATTGTAGAGAGCTTCTAGAGAGAATTTTGAGAGAGAAACTTTAGAGAAAAACAAGATTGACTCATCCACAATCTCTATACTTTGATTCTCCAAATTCCTCTACTCTCGCCCTCTCCATTGTTACATTCTTGAGAGGTACATTTGCCAAATCCTTTTCTCACCATCCCATATCTGTGAGAAGATTATTTGGTGCTTGGGAAGTAGTTAGAAAGGGACCAATTGATATTGGTTAATGCTATGGGCTATAGCGGAATCCGGTAAGTTAGAGAAGACAAAAGTTCGGCGTAACCTCGTTGGAGCAAGAAGCTTGGAGGGCTTAGGTACAATGGGTAGATTAGGCTTGGAAGGTTTTCTGCTGTTCATGTATCCCAACTTCATTCTCTAGTGGATTATTGACCGCTTGGAGGGCGGCGGAGTGGTTTTACGCCAAAGACTTCGGTTTCCTCTTCGATAACACATCGCTGTGTTTTCTTTGTGTTTGCATCTCTCTTCCCTTAATCTTTGCCATTTAATTTCTATTGTGGTTGTGATTTTATTTGGGTTAGATTGCTTTATCAATTCTGTTTTAGCTTATGTTCATATTCCGCACATATATTGTTTGATAATAAGCTTGAATTAGTAATTTGTAATTTGGGGGTCTAAACGTTCATAGGTGTTTTACACACTATTTGAACATTCAAAAGTGAACTTTGCTTTTGATGTGGCATGTAATCAATGGTCTTGGGAGATTTTGGATGTGCTCATAGTCACCAATAAGAAACTGTTGCCTAATCCATAGCTGATAGTTCTCTATATAAGTGGTAGGCAATCTAATATTCTTTCAAGTATTTTGGTTGAAAATATGGCTCTAGTTGGTAAGCAAGAGGCCGATGTAGAAATCAAGGCTCCTGCTGATAAGTTTTTCAACATCCTAAGGAGCGAAATTCATCACATTCCTAATATCTCCTCTGACAAAGTGCATGGAGTTGAGGTACACGAGGGTGATTGGGAAACTTTAGGCTCTGTCAAGCTTTGGAAATTCACAGTAGGTATGGCCATTTTAACATATTGTTAATTTGCAAGCTAGCTCGTGTAGGAGGCAACAGTTGAATTGCATTACTCGCATTCAATTTTTTTTTTTTTTGTCTGTTGTTCGTAATATTGATTTGTTATTTTTTTAGTGTTTAAATTTAATGTTTCAGGTCCAAAAATATTTTAGCTTATTCAGAGGAAAAATTTTAGGGTCTGTTTAGTTAGGAAAATGAAAAAGTAGAAGGATAGAAAATAGGGAAATGATGGAAAAGTAAGAGAACAGAATATATTTTAATTTCCTTCATTTGTATGTAGTTGGGAGTAGAAAAGTGGAAGGGTAGAAAAAATGAGTTTGGGTAAATTTACCCATATGCCCTTATTAAAAATGATGTCCAATTAAAACAAAAAAAGTAGCAAACAACCAAAAAAAAAAAAAAAAGCAATAACCCAAATTTATTATAAAAAAGAAAATCATGCCAAAAAAAAAGTTAATTTTTTTTTTTTCATGTCTAGTTTAACCAAAAAAAAAAAGCACTATCTAGTATGTAAAATGAGGGGAATAGTTCAGTCATTGACTGCAACTATTCCTCTCTCCTCTAATTTCTCTCCCAATTTGAGAAGATACAATCACTGTTTTAAAAATCGGACCGGACCAGCCGGTTCAACGGGAACTGGGAGCCAGTTCGGTCCGGTTAAAACTCCCAAAACCGGTCAAAAACTGAAAAACCGGTCAAAAACTGGGGTTGAACCGAAAATTTTTAAAAAAACGGTTCGATGACCGGTTCAGTTTTTAAAACCATGGATACAATCACTGTTTTAAAAACCAGACCGGACCGGTTCAATCGGGAACCAGGAGCCAGTCTGGTCTGGTTAAAACCGGTCAACAACTGAAAAACCGGGCAAAAATCGGGGTTGAACCAGAAATTAAAAAAAACGGTTCGATGACCGGTTCGGTTTTTAAAACCATGGATACAATATTGGTGGGCCAGGAGAGAAACACCTAGGTCCTACCAATTTTCTATCCTCTCATTCTCTTCAACGAAACATCTACAAAATCAGTTTATTCTTCACTTTTCTCTCTTATATTTTTTATTCTCCTTATTTCACCCCAACCAAACGGACCCTTAGTCTCTACGGATGTCCACAAATACTTTAATGAGCTTATTATGTTCTTATTTGGCTTCTTAACTTGGTTTATTAGGGTAAGACTTTTGTACAATGTTCTTATGTATTGGACATTATACGAGGTTGACATGTAATCATGTTAAGATTTATTGCCCTTGTTGGGTTCAACGCAAAGCAACTCTGAAGTACTGAACACAAGCTAACCCTGTTTATTAACCTAGTTACAAATAATCATGACTATTTAGAATTACTAATAATAATCAGAGATGAGTTAATTTGAACAGTAAGTTTTGTGATGAAACCACAGATGGGAAGACTGAGACCATCAAGGACAAGGTAGAAATAGATGATGAAAACAAGTCAGTGACTTTTAGTGCTATTGAAGGAGATCTCTTTAAGAATTACAAGAGCTATAAGGCGACTGTTAAGATTACAACAACGGCTGAGGGTGCCTTGGCGAAAGTTACAGTGGATTATGAGAAACTAAATGAGGATGTTCCAGCTCCTGACAAGTACCTGGATTTTGTGCTCAATATACTTAAGGATGTCGATGCACACATAATTAAGCCATAACGAAATGAAAAATCCTTCGCTACTATATATAGTGGGATAATAAAAGTTTGAAGAATCTTATGCTTACTGCTTCCTTTGATGGATAAGTCGTATTTTTAAGTAATTGTTGGTAAAACTATATCTATGTGTGCAAACGATGTGATGGTCCTGATGGATATGACATCACAAGTGTGTTTTAAATTGTAAGGACTTGATATCTATACTATATATAATGAAGTTTGGATTGCCGAAGTAAATTTGTGTCTTTCTCTCACTCCATACACAATATTAATTAGGAACATGATCCTCCTCATTTCATTTCAAATGGAGTGAGTCCATTTTATGGTCAAAGTTTAATTTATTGTATATAGCAATATACAGACTATCATGTCATCTGCAATGTTTAATCTGAATCATAAACTTAATCTATTTGGAATGGAGAGGGTATTAGTATGTTTTAGTACAGCAGACATTGGTTCGGTTGAGAAAGTTAGCACAAGTAAGCTAACATAAGGGACCAAGCTCATATGTCATACTCTATCAAAAGACTTGGAAAGAATTGAACTAAAATTTGTATAAGGTGAAAACATTGACATTGGCGGTGGAGTTAAGAATTTATCTTTGAGGGCCAAATAAAAAATAGGAGACAAATATATATATAAATATATATAAATTTTTTTTCTTTATAGAATATATTCATACCATATAGATGTACAATAACGTAAAATAATTTTATAAACACAATTTAATATACAAGTTAAATACTTTATTAACTACAAGTTAACTACTTTATAAATCGATGTGTGCTATGTAAAAAATATTTATTAAATTTAAACAAACCTGTTACAAGATTGATAAAAAGATTTGAGGTTTTTAACTTATCTTGAAAAAACTACCATTTAGGTAGTTGACCTGAGGTAGCAAATAAGACAGAAAATGGATGGAAATTCTCCACCTAGCTAGGGCTCTTAATCTCGAAGGTCTTAGTAGGATTCTTACTTGTTGGCCCTACCGTTTTCCTTATTGCTCAATGGCATCCATTGCTTAGTTATGCAAGCTCCTTCCTTTGTTGAGCTCTATCATTCCGCTCCTCTATTTTTTTCACTGGGGCAATCTTCTTTTAATTCAATACATAATTTCAATTGAATTTTATGAAAGATATCTCCTCCCTTCAATCTAACCAGTATATTTGAAAGCTCAAATTAGTGTAAAACACTAGAGCTTGTTTAGACCCCAAATTAAAAATTACGGTTAAATTGTTTTTACCTTAACTTATCAAAGTGCGGAATAAAAGTAAATAAGCACAATATGCCGATAACACTACTCTAAGCCATATCCAATCACAATGAACAATAAAAGTAAAGCTTAAAGAGTAGGGTAGAGAAATACAAATACAAGATAACACCAAGATGTGTTACCGAAGAGGAAACCGAAGAACTTGGCGAAAAACCTCTCCGCGACCCTCCAAGTCGAAATCAATCCACTAGTGAATATAGTTGGAGTACACGAATAACAAAAGACATTTCAAGCCTAGTTTACCCCCATGTACTTGAGTCCTCCAAGCTCTTGCTACCAATGGACTTTTCGGAGTCTTGTCTTCACTAGCTTTCCAAATCTCACAATTCAGCCCAATTGCATCTGCCACTAAATAGCTCCTTCTAATACTTTCCAACAGCACCAAAACTTCACTCAACACTTAGATTGGGTATGGTAAGTGTTTGAGCTAAGAAATTCTCAAGAATGTAGAGATGGAGAGGTAAGAGTAAAGGAAAACCAAGAGGAAATGTGTAGATGATTGTAGGTATAACAATCTCTAACTCTCAAATGTATTTGCTAGGGTTTTCTCTCTGAAAACACTCCTTACAATTCGTGAGTAATGAAGATATTTATAGTGTGGGTAAAGAATTTGGTAAAACAACTTTTATTTTTTCCAAACAGAATGTTTCGCGGGTACCTTGCGAGATAGTCTTTCTCGCGAAGTACTCGCGAATATGACAGGCTAACATAACTCCTCAGCTTCTAATCATGTGCTTCACACGTGGCCTTTTCTCGGGTTACTTTCTCGCGAGCTTCTCGTGAGCTAGTTGTGAACTGCACTGATTCATCTTTAAAGCTTAATTCTTCACCAATCTCTCACACTCATCCCTTACAAATAAACCCACATAAATACAGGGAAATGATTGAAGAAATTATAATCAAATTTGGCACAGAATTAAAGCAAACAAAGGCTAGTTGGAAATCACAACTTATTACATCTAAGTAAGGCACTCTTTAAAAGGAAGGAAAACATGAGTTAATAGCAGGTGCAATAGAAAGGCAGTTGAGGTTAAGCAATAAGTAGGTGCCATAGGCTTATGTCAGATGCAAGCAAGTTTCAATATCGCATTAGACAAGGGGCTGGCTAGTGTCCCACCTTTTGGTCTTGATTGGTAGGCACAATTGCTTGAGTCTAGTTTTTCAGTTCCAACTCCTCTAGCTATTAATTAGCGTTCGTAGCTCTCCTTCTGGCAATGCAATATCAGTTGTCTTTCTTCATCTCTCTCTATTGTCATTCCTTCTTTTAGCAAGTCATCTCAAATCTTAAATGTTTAGAGAATTGATCGCAATTAGCTTGATCATTCTAGGCTTACCTTTCTATTCTTTCTGGTCTCTGGTCATTGGTAGGAAAGGCCAATAAATTCCATTTCTCTCGGCCCCCACCTCTCCAACTTGGGAATACATCTTTCTATTGGCTATATATATATATATTCAAAATTATTTTTTCGTTTAGACCCCCTGTACTCTCAGATTGTTTAACCTAATTAACTAACCAAGTTGTTACTTAGGTTTATTATTCAGATCTAAGTTAAACACAAACAATTATATCACTAAGTACGAAAAAGTAAAGAAGAAAAATGATATGATGACTCAGGAAAATCAATGAAACCATCTAGTTTCAAGGTAAAAAACCTGGAGGGGATTTAACCTAAACAATCCTCAAGGCAACAAATTCACTATATAGAATGAAAGTTTTACAATAGATTTTTCCAATAGATTTTTCCCTAAATCTAAAGCTATCTCTTGTAGTACTTACTCACGTGACCATACATAGCTCCAAATCCACGGACTCTTCTATCTAAATTTGTTGCACACAAACACCCCCCTTTATGACTTTGAGATCTCACTCAAAGCTTTAGATTATCAGCAGTAACTGATTTTGTATGCAATAACTTTTACAACACCGGATCTTGAGTTTCTTCAATGAATATTGCCAGTTGAAGATTTTAGAGAGATTTGGGTACAAAAACCCTAGATCTATAATTGAAGGCACAAGATGCACTCTTCTCTCTCTAACAACCCCTCTAAAACGTGCCTTAGAGTTTCATTTATATACTAGGAGAATTAGATCTGAAACCCTAATCACTTAATGGGCTTAATGAGTTGTTGGGCTTTAATTAGTTTCTACAAATCCATGTCTCAATCGGTCGAACCTGGCATGTTTCGAATTTCTTGAACTTGCAGCTTCCTTATTCTTGTATTCTGATTTGTAGCGCCTTGAACATTGTCTAATAAACCTTATAAATTCTAAGATCTATATCTAGACAAGTTTGTGTTCATGATTTGCCAATTGTTCTAAACTTTTAAATCCTAATAAAAACTATAATCAACTCTCTTTAAGAAAGATTAACTCATCAAATATTGAATTAAAAGTGAAGTTTTTAGCAATTTTCATTTCAAAGAAGACAAAATATATATATATATATATATATATATTATCTGCAAGAAATTATGTAGAAATGGCAAAACAAGATAATTTAATCAATCAATAAGATAGTATGCTTATGTCTTTTCCATCTATATATACTAACCTTCAATATAATTTTATTACTTCGGATGATTACGAATATCATGCGTTCAAAATGCCTCAAATAAAATCACAAACTTTATTTTTTTTTTAATTTCTTAGAGTGAAATGAAAAAAAAAAAAAATTTCTCAAAAAATGTACATATATCATACTCATCAAAGGATAGTTAGGCATCATTTGAATCTTGAATTTTTTTTTTTTTTTTTCTTTTTTTTGAGGAAATGAATCCTGAATTAAGTGTGAAGAGTTTCATTGTCCATCCACCAAGTTTATGTATTAAGCTCCTGTAATTAAAAATCGACGGTAGTATTAAATATCTCAAAATGATAATGATGCTTTACGGGAATATGAACCCTTTAAACCTGCATCTCAAGATCATATTACAGTCCTTTTGATTTTCAATTTCAATGGAAAAGTCAAGGTAGTAATAGTTAGTCAATGGAAAAGCTAGAAAGCTTTGATATATGAGTGGTTAAAGGTTTTTGCCACATTATTTATTTAATATTTTTTTTATAGATATGATAGAATTTTAACTTATGATGCTTGGTTTATGACAATCTTTCTTTATTATTAAGCAAAAATATCAATTGATTATTGGTGTAAGCGGGGTTTAACCTCAAACCTTTTGCTAACAAAAGATTTTTACTAATTGAGCTAACAATAACCCACGCCATATTATTTAACGATAAAATAGAGAGACAAGTAAAAATGAATTCATTAAGTTCATTTTACTAAGAAAAATATTAAAACTATTACTGATTTTATTTAAAAATCCTTACAAATTAAAATGGTACCACCTTAACAAGATAATAAAAGAGTAATTTGAATTACTCTTTTATGATTAGTAGCACATCAGTTTATAATATAAGTATACAGTAGATTATATAGTAACCTTAGCATCACTGTTTTATTGTAGTTGCAAACTATTCAGATAATTGGCAACCGAGACCATTGCTACCGGACTCTTATTATGCCAAAGAAGTTTAGTCCGCTTTAAGCCTTGAGGGCGTGGGCATCAATATCCTTGAAGAGATTAACAATAAAATCAATGTACTTAGTGGGAGGTGGGACATTCTCGTTGAGTTTCTCATATTCTATAGTGACTTTCACAGAGCCACCCTCACTCTTTGGCACAACCTGATAGATAACCTTATAGGTTTTGTAAAGATCCAGGCAATGTCCTTCGAGAGCAGTAAGAGTTACCTTCTTGTTTGCGTCATCAACTTCTACCTTCTCCCTAAAAGTCTCGACATTTCCCTCTGTAGGTTCAAAAGAAAACGAGAGGGTAGCCATCAGTCAAAGTTCCATGTTCATGGCCAATTAATATGTTCAGGAAAAGGAGAAAGCATATATCAACCACAAAAATCATGTTTTTATGGCACCCTACTTTTTCTTTTATTTTATATATATTTATAACAAGACCAAGAGTTATTTAGTTCTACTGACATTTCTTAAAGACTGTTTGGCAGTAGCTTTCAAATATTGCTGTTCAAAATAATGTGAAAATTGTGGTTTAAAAAGTATTGTAAAAATGTGTTTAAAATACACATAATGCAAAAAATATATTTTCGAAAATAAAAAACATAATTGTATATTTAGTATATATATGTTTTTTTAACAAAAAGTTGTACTTATGTGACAATTACAATACACTTATTAATATTTTAATTACTATTCAATTCTACCTTATTACCATTAGACTGTCTCTTCTTCTGCGTTCACTAATAGTAAAATATTAAGGTATAAAAAACTTCTTGAGCATCTGCCTGGTGGGATCGTGTTCAATTAAACCGTACCCGTGAACGAAAACTTCCAATACGATCATGGAGGAGAATGAAGAGATTAATGGCAGATCGATTCTTACCACCAGATTACCAGCAGGAGTTGTTCAGACAGTACCAGGATTGTAGGCAGGGTACTCGGACAGTTAATGAGTACATGGAGGAGTTTGACAAGCTGGCGAATCGCAATGATTTGGAGGAGACTGAAGATCAACGGATATCCAAATTTGTACACGGGTTACGAGTTTCCATCCGAGATCTGGTATCCTTACAAACCCTATATACTTTGAATGAGGCTGTAATCCTATCCAAGAAAATAGAATATCAGCATCTCAGGGCATGTTCGAAGTTTTCCAACCACAGTTCGGAGTCCTCTAGTTTCACTGCCAACAAAGGTAAACAACCCATGTTTACACCATGATCACAACCTGTGGTTAGGGAGAATAGTGGTGTCAACCAATCCACAGTGGCAGTAGTAGGTTCCGCAGCCCAGCCGATAGCGAATGCCAACCCCTATGCTAGGCCAACTAGGAATAAGTGCTACAGGTGTGGAGAACCAGGACATCAATCTAGTACTTGCCCTAAGCGAGCCGTAGTGAATCTGGTGGTGGCAAAAGAGGGCGAGGTAGAAGGTGAACAAGAGGGTGAAGAGGTGTATAATTATGCTGATCTGTATGCCTATGATCCCAATGAGGTCCAAGAGGACGAGGAAGGCATGTCATTAAGGCGGTCTTTGGTGATTCAGAGGTTGTTGCTCACACCAAGGGTGGAATACGGTGATCAACGGAATGAGATCTTCCAAGCACGATGCACCATCAGTAAGAGGGTCTGTGATTTGATCATTGACAGTGGTAGTGTAGAGAACATTGCGTCGAAGAGTTTGGTTACCAAGCTGGGACTGAAAACAGAAAAGCATCCCTCTCCGTACAAGATAGGTTAGATCAAGAAAGGTACGGAAACTCTTGTTACTCAACAATGCCGTGTTACTTTTTCTATTGGTAAATGTTATGTAGATGAAGTAATTTGTGATGTTGTTGAAACGGATGCATGTCATTTAATACTGGGTAGACCTTGGCAGTATGATGTAGATGCTACTCATAGGTGTAAGGATAATGTGTATGTGTTTTTTAAGAATGGCAGAAAAGTTGTCATTGGTCCTATTAAGGAAGGAAGTATACCTAAAGCTTCTAAAGTGGAGGGGAAGCCAACACTCCTCATAGTGAACAATGAAGATGAGTTTGACAGGGAGTGTAAGGAGTTGAAACAGGTATATGCTGTAGTGGTGACAGATGGTGAGCCAAAGAAGGTTATTGAGATACTTGAGGCAATTAAACCATTGATCAAGGAGTTTGAAGAGCTTTTTCCAGAAGAGTTGCCTGCAAGTTTACCACCAATGCGCGACATCCAGCATTGCATTGATTTAGCTCCTGGAGCTAGTCTACCAAATCTGCCACATTACAGGATGACTCCTCAAAAGGGTCAGATTCTACAGAGGCAGGTGGATGAGCTTTTGAGCAAAGGGCAAATCAGGGAGAGTATGAGTCCATGTGCAGTACCGACATTGTTAACACCGAAGAAGGATGGGAGCTAGCGTATGTGTGTGGATAGTCGAGCCATCAACAAGATCACAGTCAAGTATCGATTTCCTATTCCCCAACTAGATGACATGTTTGATATGCTGAGTGGGTCCAAGTGTTACACCAAGCTGGATCTCAAGAGTGGGTATCACTAGATTCGGATCCAACCTGGAGATGAGTGGAAGACAGCTTGTAAGACAAAGGAGGGGTTATATGAGTGGATGGTAATGCCTTTCGGATTGTCCAATGCTCCCAGCACTTTCATGAGACTTATGAATCAGGTATTGAAACCATTTATTGGAAAGTTTGTAGTAGTTTATTTTGACAATATCCTGATTTACAGTAAGACAGAAGCAGCCCACTATAATCATGTGCGAGAAGTATTAGTGGTGTTGCAGGCCAATGAGTTGTATATCAACTTGATGAAGTGCATCTTCTTGACTGATAAGTTGCTGTTCTTAGGGTATGTGGTCAGTGCGGATGAGATTCATATTGATGAGGACAAGGTCCGTGCAGTCAGAGAATGGCCAAACCCAAAGACAGTGAGTGATGTGCGAAGCTTCCATGGGCTAGCAACTTTCTATCGAAGGTTTGTTCGAGATTTCAGTAGCATAGTAGCCCCTATCACTGAGTGTCTGAAGAAGGGGAGGTTCTCATGGGGAAAGGAGGCAAAACAAAGCTTTGCCTTGATCAAGGAAAAGCTGAGCATAGCCCCAGTTTTTGCATTACCCAACTTCGATAAGGTGTTTCAGGTGGAGTGTGATGCATCTGTGGTCGGGATAAGTGCTATTCTTTCACTAGACAACAAACCAGTAGCATTCTTCAATGAGAAAGTTTGTCAAGCTCGAAGCCTATGAACTGGAATTCTTTGTTGTAGTACGGACTCTTAAGCACTGGGAGCACTACCTGATTCAGAGGGAGTTTGTATTATATACGGATCATCAGGCATTGAAGCACATCAACAGTCAAGTTAGCATTAACAAGATGCATGCTCGGTGGGTAGCTTATATACAGCGCTTCCATTTCACATTGAAGCATAAGTCTGGTGTCACTAATAAGGTGGCTGACGCACTCAGTAGGCGAGCATCTTTGTTGACCACCCTACGTACTAAAGTTGTAGGGTTTGATTGCCTCAAGGAGCTATACGAGAATGATGAGGAATTTGGTAATATTTGGGGTAAGTGTCAACAAACTCATACTTCTGTCAATAGTATGTACATCCAGGATGGTTTCCTTTTTCAGGGTAACCAATTATGCATCCCTAAAAGTTCATTAAAGGAGCAGATTATTAGGGAGCTGCATGGTGGAGGTTTGGGTGGACATATGGGCAGAGATAAGACTATAGCAATGGTGGAAGAGAGGTATTATTGGCCACAACTCAAAAGGGATGTTGGCAATCATGTGAGGAAGTGTCCAATCTACCAAACTGCTAAGGGTCAATCTCAGAATACTGGTTTATACATGCCTTTGCCAGTTCCACAAGCACCATGGGAGGATCTGTCTATGGACTTTATACTGGGTCTTCTTTGAACCCAACGAGGTATGGATTCTGTTTTTGTTGTGGTTGACAGGTACTCGAAGATGTCCCATTTCATAGCATGCAAGAAGACTTCAGATGCTACTCGAGTGGCCAATCTGTTCTTTAAAGAAGTTGTGCGTTTGCATGGAGTGCCAAAGTCCATCACCTCTGACCGGGATACCAAGTTCATTAGTCACTTCTGGCAGACTTTGTGGAAACGTTTTGACACTTCCTTGAATTACAGCAGCACTAGTCATCCACAGACTGATGGCCAGACAGAAGTGGTTAATCGCACTTTGGGGAATCTGATCCGGTGTATCTCAGGCGAGAAGCCCAAGCAGTGGGATCTTGCATTGTCCCAAGCAGAGTTTGCATACAATAGCTCAGTCAGTAGAAGCACTGGTAAGTCTCCATTTGCCATCGTCTACTGCGTGCCCCTAAAACACGCTTTGGACTTGGTACCTTTACCAGAGCTTCCAGGAGTGAGTCAAGCAACAGAGAATATGGCTGACCGTATTCAGGCCATGCAAGAGGAGGTGAGGTAGAAACTTGAAGCTACAAATGCCAAGTACAAGGAAGCTGCTGATAAGAAGAAGCGTGAGAAGTTCTTCAATGTTAGGGATTTAGTGCTGGTCTATCTTAGAAAGGAGAGATTTCCTGTTGGTACCTACAACAAATTGAAGGACAAGAAGTATGGGCCATTTCAGATTACTAAGAAGATCAGCAACAATGCTTATGTGGTCGCTCCTCCTCCAGACATAAGCATTTCTTCTACCTTCAATGTTGTTGACTTGTATGATTATCATCCTCCTGATGAACTAGATAGTGGGAACTCGGGGTTGAGTTCTTTTCAAGTGGGGGGGGACTGATGTAGAACAAACAGCACATGTCTTCCTAGA
The DNA here is from genome assembly GCA_030021035.2 of Notholithocarpus densiflorus. Lineage (NCBI taxonomy): Eukaryota > Viridiplantae > Streptophyta > Magnoliopsida > Fagales > Fagaceae > Notholithocarpus > Notholithocarpus densiflorus. The sequence continues at coordinate 26,279 of JARYZH020001476.1, forward strand.
GTAGCAGGGGCGCAGGAAGTCACAACGCAAGATCAAAGGGGGGTGCCAGTAGAGGCCATCGGGATAACAGTGTCGGAATTGCATGAAATTTGGCAGGTTGAAGGGAAATGGCGTTCTGATCCAGATTCAAACGTCGCCAAAATTTAGGCGAATTCCTTCATTAAGGCCCCGATAACAGTGTTTTTGCTATTTATAGTAATATTTGTTTATCCTTAATAACTTTTAGTTTAAAAGTTAGAATAAGGTCCCGTCTGTTTTGGGATGACCCTTAAGGTCAGTAGTTTATGATTCTGCATTTAACTCAATTTTGCCATTTTTGGTAAAATTCGGTATTTTTGTCACCTAATCGCATAATTAGTGCGAATTAGGGTTTTAGACATTTTCCTTAGTATTTATATGTTTTGTAGCCATCAGAGGCAGATTAGACTATTATCAATAAATACAGACGTTTTGTCAAATTTTCTTCTGGTGGATTCCAGTTTTATTCTCCTTGTGGATTCAGGGAAACCCCTCGTGGATTCAAGATTTACTACCAAAAACTAACAGTTTAGTTTCTGCTCTATCAAGAGAGCATCGTGTGTGCTTTCTTCAGGCTTCCGCGACATCACTACTCATACTATCAAACTTAATCTTCTCTGTTTATAGCATCAAACTTGAACAATAATTTTTTTTGCTCATATCATCAAGATTATAGAGGCAGAGAGACAGATTGCTATGGAGTCGGGTTTCAAAAAGAGATGAGGGAGAGATGGAGCTTGGTTGGCTTGGAAGAAAGAAGATGAGAGAGTAGAGAGGGACGTGGGACAAGGACTATGGGAGAAAAGAGATGAGAGAGAAATAAGTTTTTTAACTTTTTATGTAATGTCAGATGTGGGTCCCATGAATTTCAAAATTTTTACAATAATACCATTGAACATTGTTACTCAAATACTAAAAACTTTTAAGATTTGAAGGAGTGATACTTCACCCAAAAAGGTGGTTAGTGAAAACATAACTAATAGAATTTAGAATAAAATGAAAAAGTTTCTCGAGCTCCAAAAGACTTACAAAATTTCTGTACAAGCAGAGACAATTCAGAAATGCTTCTTCCACATTTCGCTTTTTTTCGCACATTTATTTTCACGATTCTTCTTAAGTTTTTAATAATTGTGTCTTTCAAGTGTTGGGACAGATGGTTATAGCTTTACTAAATCTTAGTTTTCAATTTTTAGTTTACAATTTGAAATCATTATTTGGAAGTTGTAGTAAAAAAAAACTTCTTGAACGATAATTTGGCAAAGATATTCCTAGAGACTGTAATGGACCTTAACCAAAGGTCAAGTTATTCCACAAAATTTTTTAACCTTAAGTTAACTATGTTTGGTCAAAATATGTCATTAGAGTTGACTATTTTTTCTCTTCAGGTTTGGGGCAGTGACGGTGCCAGGATTTCAACTAAGGGGAAGATTAAATGACACTTGAATACTCATTATTATGATCATGTTTCTTCATAAGTTCAATTAACTACATGTATGTGTATATATATATATATATATATATATATATATATATATTTCATATCATTCAAATAAAGAAAACAAA